>JAPDSC010076884.1:0-20797 GCA_026290005.1 Latrodectus geometricus | reverse complement strand
TGAGATTTTTAAATAGTAAATGTTTATTTTTTGATATAAATACATTTCAGTTTTTCTAAAGTAATGAATTTTTTAGGAGAGAAATAATAACATAACTAGTTTACTGGAATATTTTAAATGGTTATTTGAAATTAACACAAAGGGAAACTTTTTTCAGACATAAATAAAACCAATTTTTAAAAAAATCAACATTTATGGTGTTTTTAAATGTCGTTAAATGTTCATTGAAAAGTGAATTTAATAAGGTATTTAAAGGAAATAAATAAAATATTAAGAATAGATTTCATTTATTAAATAAAAAAATTGGATTTTAGAGTAAACAGATTTCATTAACTTGAACATTTTCTTAAAAATAAATTAGACTTTATGCTAAAGTGAATTTATGTAAAATAGTGTTACCTCACATTTTTTCTATTTTATAATATTAGTTTCAATATTTCAGTTTGCATAGTCTTGTCAATTTAAATAAAAATAAATAAATGAACATGTAGATTTCATTATTTACATCCTATAACTTGTATGCATTGTATATGTTGAAAAATCTTAAAAAAAAAGTTGAAGAATTTATTGACAGTCAATAAACAATTTCCATTCTTAATAATATTACATACCTTAAACCTTTCATTTGAAGTCAAACTATTTCGAATTTCATCAGTAAAGTGTTCTAGCACATGATTAAAATCAAACTTTTATATTAGCTTAGTGTTATAAATTAACAATAAATAGAAACTTTTCTAACTTTAATTTTATTTATCTGCTTTAAACTTTTCCCTTATTTTATTATGTTGATAATTTTCTAATTAATTGAAGTTAAAATATTTTTTAAGGGAGTTACTGAATAAACCTTTTTAAAATATGTGTGTATTACTTTTCAGATCATGCTTTTTTTCCTATTTTATATTATTTTTGTATATTAAAAAGCAAATTAAATCTTAGTCAATTTATAGGGATTCATCTGACACTTTTGTACCACTTTGTATTTGTATATTAAGTTTTTTCATTATTCATTTTTACCATTATATATATATTAGGTTTTTATTTAGAATTTTTATGCAGAGTTTTTTAGAATATTTAGGTTTTATTAATTGTATTTTATGTTCAAATATTGTAAAATTTTTTTGTTCCCTTTTACTTTCATATAAATTTTAAGTTTCAATTTTAACTTGAAAAGATTATTTTTAAGATGTGTAAACGCTTTAAATTATTCAATGATTTAAAGTTTCCTTGTTTTTTATTATATTTAGCTTTTGATTAAAGAAATTAATTTCCTTTTTCATTGTTCAAATATAATTTTATTGTGTTTGTATTTTAATTTTTATTTGTGAATTTTTCTGAGTGATTTTATTTGAAACATGCATATGAAACCTATTTCCAAAATAAGTTTCAATGATAACATATTGAAAAGATTGTGTTTGAAAATGCTTATTTTCTGAACAATTGCCATTTTGTATTTATTATTTCTACTCCTTTACATTTACCCGAAATATCTTTAAAAGTTCATTATAAATACCTTAAGATAAGTCATTGTGATTTTCTTTGGAAAATGCATTTTGACTATTTTAAAATTTTTTAGTAAAGGCTTTATCATTGTGGTTCATTAAAATAGTTCATGAATACTGAAGAATGATTTGTGAAAGCAAGCAATTGATAATTTTAAATAAGAAATGTATATTTTTCGTATTTAATTTATTTTTAAATTTTAATGCGTAGTTATAATTTTGCAAATAGTTATTTTCTGTAATATATTTATCTGGAATTTTTATTTTGATTCATTATAATCATGTTTTAGAAATGGTAATATTTAAAGAGAATTATATTTTAACTCTTGAAATTTTTTAGGTCAACCAACAAATGCGTTAACTGGAGGAAGCCTATTTTCTACTGGGATGCCATCTTCCAATCTCACAAGTAATTTTTGTAATTTAAAATTATTCTGTTTGTTCTCTAATTTTTATTGAATGAGTTATATTTTATTGCTGCATTAGTTTACCTTATTTGAATTAAATATCTTTGTTAGGAAGGAATTTGTTTATTCTTAAATATTTATTTTATATATATAAACAGACATTTTTTTAAAGTTTATATATAATTGAATTGCTAATGTACCATGCCAAACGTTTGCTAAAATTTATTTTTAACTCACCTTTATATTCATAATTTAACTAAAAAAACTCTCTAACTTTTGGATCTTTTTTGCTGGCAATTGATTACATCCATCTAACTCATAATTATGTGATGAAATTTTTCCTCTAAGTGAGATTATATATTTTTTCTCTAAATGAGAGTTGACTCTTTGTTTTATTTAATTAAATTTATTTGATTGTGTGTGCATTCATAAAATTTATTGAAAGAAATATACTTTTAAAATACTTTTACATTTTATACATTTATCAGTGAAGAATAGAACTCATAAAGAAACAATAATTACTAAAAACAATGTAACATACTTTCTAATAATGAAACTGATTATGAGAATAGATCAAGTGAATAATTATAAATAATATAAATGTGGTTTTATATTATTATAAATAATAAAATAAATATGGTTTTATATTAGAAGGAAAATTCAATCTTTGTTTCAAGTTAATATTTATTCATGTGTTATAGCCACACAATTTTACCCATGGACTTACCCAGCTGGCAGCTGAGTGGTTAGTGCTTTTGCCTTAACAATTTTTTTGCTTGAATCCCATCTTGTTCTTGAATGTTGGCTGTGGCTTAGAATGCAGTTTAAATTGAGGTTTCAATTTAATCAGCATTTGTGTTTTAAAAAAGTTGAGCAATAAACAAATCAAATAATAATTCATATTTTATGTATTGAAGTCACTATACTTTAAAATACCCCACTAAATATATATGTATTTACAAATTTGCATAATCCATTGTTAGAGAATTAGAGCATTATTGAAAGAATAGTTTTGTTTCTTCAAAATAAATGTTCATGTGCACAGTATGTTATCTAAGAAACTGCATACACTAAAGAAACTAGTTCATGGGCTTGATAAAAAAAAAAAAAAAAATTATTTTCTGAAATATAGTTTTACTGAAATATATTATAAATTTTTTGAATACCTTAAATTGTAGATTTTTTTTTCATGATTCATAAAATAATAAGATGATAATATTTTTGTTTAATTTACATGCTAGATTTTTCTTTGTTACAAATAAAAATTATTCTAATTGACTATGTATTGTGCAAGAATAAAATTTTTTGGTTATTTTAAAAGTCATAATTATGTAATTGTTTTTTAATAAAGTTTGAATTAAAATGCAAAGAACATGGAAATTTCAACAGTAATGACATGCTTTTATTTTAAAATAAATTTCTACCTACAGTAAATAAGTTTTCAAGAACCCTAGGGTTGTAAGATTTTTCAATTTATTTTTATTTACTTTGTAGTGGGAGGAACTTCACAAGCAGCACCAGTTGATAATGTTACAAACCTTGTGACGGCACTCACTCGCCCTGTATTATTTGGAGATGAGAGAGATGCAATTATTGTAAAATTTAATCTCCTACAGGCCTCATGGGGAACTGGGAAAGGTTACTATTGGTCCAGTGCTCCACCTGTTGATTTCACCTCAGAAAATCCATTTTGTTGTTTTAAAGTAAGTTCGATGTTATGAAAAATAGCAGTATATAATAATTATGTTAGAAATATTTATATTGTTTTTGAAAATTTCTTTTTTACATGAATATTAAATCTACTTATCTATTTAGAATAGCTATACATTTTCTTATAATTCTAGTCAGTGGGATATATTTGTTTACCAACTGCTGATCCTAAAGATTGCTTAGTTGGTATCATAATTAATAAGAAAGATCAGGAGATCACATCACAACAGCAGCAAGTCGTTGACACTCTTCATAAATGCTTTGGAAGCAAACCAACAATATCAGTTCAGATTGATGGCATAAAAGCTTTACCAGAAGACAGGTATGTTCTGCAATCAATTCTTTTTTATTGCATAAATGTAATATGTTTCTTTAGTAAAACAGAATATACTCAATAATTTAAAATTGACATATTATAAAAATGCTAAATACTGAGAAGCCTTTACCAGAAATATGTATATTTAAATGTATTGTATGTTCATAATAGTATTTATTATTGTCGACTTTATTAAACAGTTTTATTTTTCATTACAGAACAGAAGTGATATTTTATTTATTAGAGCGATTGCCAACAGGTTTAACAAAACGAATAGCTGCAGCTGAAATATGCAGTTACATGGAACAGCCTACTGTCAAACCACAGCTTACATCAATTGGTGTTTTGAGTGTTGCACCTAAAATAACTCCAACTAAAGAACAACTGCAGCATTATCTCGATAATCCTCCAGCAGGTTTGTAATTTATATGTATTTAATATTTTTATTTAAAAAATGTTATCTCAAAAGTATAGAAATCAATTTTGAAATTTTATCTTCAAAGATAAACTGAAAAAAAGATTGCTTATGAATACTTACTTTCAGAATTTTTTTCCCAATGCTACTTTAATCCCTAGCTTATTTCTTAGCATAGACATTAAATCTTGCTACATAAATTAAAAGACAAAATTAATTACCAAATAAGTTGTTTTATTTGAGCTGATTATCAGAAAAAATTATATACAAGTGAAAGGTAGGCTTAGATGAATTTTATGGTAATATAAATAGCATGATATAAAAACTACCATAGAGAATGATTTTAATTTAACTTTTATCACAAAAATTTTGATTAAAGGAAAAGATATGAAATGATATGACAGATCTACTTTATTTGGCTTTCAATCCTCTTAATTGATGCATTATAGTTATTTTTGTTTTTTTTTCTATTATTAAATAACCTTCTGCAATCCTAATTGTTATTACAAAGTACATTAACAAATAATTTTCATTTGTCAGTAGTTTGCAAAGTTTATTTTTAATAAATATTGGTGACTTAGCTATTATCTTTTATCTGTCACATGTAAAACAATGTAAAAGAAAAAATATACCATATCTCTTAATGTAATTTGAAAACTAGATTTGTTTAAAGGAATGAAATCAAAATGATATGAGATATGCATTTAACTACAGTAGAACAAATAGCTGAACTCCATCTATCTGAATAACTTTCAGAAAAACAAATTACACAGAAACGTATGGTGATTCGCAATGATTTTGTCTACATGTGCAATTGTCCTAGACTCTGCAAAGCTTGCAAAGACTATAACTGTTATTGGGATGATAAGTCACCCCTCAGAGTCACAAGCTGGTTGCAACCAATAGACAGTCTGACTTGGGTGCACTAAAATGGATGAAGGCATCAAGCAGCTTACTCTAGCCAAGATGTTCAGCAAACAATCACTTTCATTTACAGTTTTGTATGTACATACTGTACTAATATGTAGAAGTGTTACTTTTTCATTTAAATAATTAAAAGTTCTTTTTCTTTGAAAATATGTAGTTTTTCTCCCATTTTTCAACATACAATAACAGACCCTTTTTTTGACAAAAATTCAATTATATGATTTTTTGATTATCTGGATGGGTTTCATACTCAATTGATTCATAATTAGAGTTCTACTGTATTTGTAACTGGAAATAACATCGCAAATAAGAGAAATCAGATGATACTTTCCAACAGTGATTTTTTAAAGATGGATATATATTTATCAATACATCTATGTAAATAAGTTTTTATTTATATTCCAGGTATTGAACCCATTGTATGGAAACAAGCCAATGTGGATAATCCAGATCCTGAAAAATTAATTCCAGTTCCATTAATAGGCTTCCAAGAATTATCTCGAAGAATGAAATGCCAGGAGTATGAAACTAAACAGCATCAAAAACGCTTAGATGTAATATTTTTTGAAGTCGTTAATTATTGTTTGTATTTGGAAAGGAATATAATATGTGATCATTGGTTTAAAAAGCATATTTTAAGACCTCCCTACCATAGATAGTAATCGGCTTAAAAAAAATTTATTATTAAATTGAATTTTTTTGAGCCAATATTTTTTATTATTTCAGATTTTTTTACTTTAAATCAGAAGTTTTCTAATATATTTGATTATTCTAAGTGTGGGTTGGGAAAAATAATTACTTCTATGAATTAAGTAATGAATGATAAAATGTGAAAAATTGACATGAACTGTTTGGATTGATACAAAATGCTACAGAAAAGTATATATATTTATTCATGAAGCAAAACAAAGATTTGGTGAAACAGTATCAAACTTTTATATCTTATTAAATGTAAGATTGGTGTTATTAAAATTAATTTGTCACAAAAAAATTTATAGGGTGTGTGAAAAATCATCGGCATACAAATTTTTGAGCATGAGATGTTAATGATATAATTATTCATCACAGAATCATATAACTTGCATACTTTATGTAATTTTACTGTATGAAAATTGCTAGATTTGAAAAGTATGTTCACTATAAGATAAATAGTATCATAAAAATTTTCAGTAATATTCAGGTTGGATAAGTATACCAGCCATTTCAGATATGCAATGCCTTTACTCTCTTGATAATTATTAATGATGTCATAATGAGTTAGGAACCTTTATTATTGTATTTTAAAGTAAAAAACAGAACTGTAATATTTATGTTTGTTTGTATTATTTATATTATGATAATATTTTGAAAAATAGAAATATAAAAATTAAAGAGTGATTGTCAACAAAAGCAAACAATACATGCATATTAAAAAAAAAAATAATAAATAAATAATAAAAAAAAATAAAAATAAAAATAAAGAAGTAAACTACAGTTGTTGAAGAGTGAGGAACCTTTAGATTGTAATTATAGACTTAAATACAATTAGTTTTAAAATTCATTACAGAATATAAGTATTAAACTGACTAATATTTAACACACATGAATTTAGCATTTACCTAAAATAACAAAGAAATTGCTTATCCTCTAAAAAACTCTTTCAAGCTTATTGATATTTTTATCAATAATGTGTCTGATGTTCATATATCTGTTACTTTAGTAACTATTTAATTAATAATAAAACAGTAAAATTTATATTTAGCATAATTTTAAATCTGAAATTTTATGTGAAGTAAATTGAGCCTATTTCATATGGTAAATCCATATTAATATGTTTTTAGAGTTGCATTGTAATTTTGAGTTGCATTCTGTTTTCAGATAATATCAGATGATATTGTGGAACTTAACCGTAATCACACAACAACTGTGGCAAAAATTGCAGAGCATAAAAGAAAACTTTTAGAGTTGCAGCACAGAGTTTTAAAAGTACTAGTTCATCAAGAGATTATAAGAAAAATGGGATACAGTATTCAAGCAGATGAAGAACAATTACGAGTTAAGCTGGAAGCTATTCAAGCTGAACTTAGTGCACCAACTCAATTTAAGGTAAAAAAATAATTTAATGGGATCTTTTTGAATACATTTTTTTGTTTTAATCAGATCCTATATAATTATAAATGTATATAAAATATTTTCCATAGCTCATTAATATTAATATCACTTTAAAAATATATCAATACAATTTTTTTCTTTGTAAAAAAAATATTTAGTTAGATTATTTTTAATTGAATTTTTTATGTGTCCCATTTAAAAAAATTCATATTTTAAAAGACTTTTTTTTTTTGTTTGTTTAAATCTACTTCGAATTTATTGTACTATTAAAGATAACATTTTTTTGTAAAATATCAAAATAAAGGATTTATTAAGTTTAGTAAATAGAGCTCCTTCTTCTCACCTACATATAATAAATTATTTATAAATGGTTGCCTAAAAAATTTTTTTCCACAATGAAATTTCCATAAAAAGCTTAAAAATTATATATAGTTTAAACAAACAAAATCATATAATTAAGAAAAGAAAAATGAAAGTATTCTTAGTAGAAATGAATTTTTATACTAAATAATTATGCAAATGATACAATTATTTTTTTTTTTAAATAATTTGATTCATTCTCTGAAACTAAGTCAAGTAGTTATATTGCTTATTCAATAATTTATTTGAATTTTGTAACTTGAAAATATTTTACCTTCATTATCAGTTGGTATTAAGCCATTTAGTTCATTTCTCTGTTATGGTTTGGAATTCTTTTATACTTGTTTCTATCTATCCGAAATTGGAAAGTTCCATTTTAGATACAATATTGCAAAGGCTTCAGCATATTATTTTGCAACACTGTAAAGAATTAAAACTTATGTACTAATTTATTATTTCATAAATATGTTTTCAAAATCAATCATATGCAAATTTCTCATATCGTGAATTTAAAAAATACTGTTACATATAGACAATATATAGCAACATAGTCTTCTGCAATATAAACTATTATTGGATAATCTAATACGAACTGTTAACTCTTTATATGTGAAGCCATGTTCAGAAAATGTACTTTCAACAATGTTTACTGAAATTTTAGAAACAACATATAGCATTCGTTAATTTTGTTCATACATTTTAACTTTAATTCCTTAAAATAACTATTTTTAAAAATATTTTCTTAATTTTCTTTGAGTTTTGAAAAAATTCTGTGCTGAAAATTTTCTAAATTTATAGAAATAATGTTTTATTTCTAAAATTTATTTACTAGTTTAATTTTAATGCCTCTTAGAGCAGTATATGAAAGACTTTATTTTTAACTTTTATTTAGATGTTTTTTTACAGAACTTAAAATATTAGTAATAAATTTATTTGTCATTGTCTACAATACATTTCTTTTTTTCATTTAAAAAAAAGGATGAAAAATGGTGCTTCAATATTTTGTGTTATGATTTTTTTTTTTCATTTTCCATTATGTAAATAGGCCACATTGAAAATGGATATTCTTTCTTTAATGAGATCTTAACATTTTATTGGCAATCACATAAAATTAAATAATATTTTATATAGGTTCCAATTTATATTTGAAAAAAATATATTTGTATTTTATTATAAAACGAATTTTGTCTTGAAAAATAATTTCTATTGTTATGCATTTAATTAGAAAAAAATGTATTAAAGAAATGTTTTTTTATAATCCATTCGATTAACAGTCCTATAGTAAAAAATTTGATTGATATTATTAATTACAAATAATTATTAAATATTTTACTTAAAATTTAGCAACTTAAAACATTTTTGTGATTTTTAATTTTATTTTGTTACAAATTTTTATTCAGGGTCATTTAAAAGAACTGACTTCGCAAATAAGAATGCAAAACTATCAAACATCAACATTTGAAAATGAACGCTACAGCATAGATGAAGTATCTAAAGAAGAAATAAAAGAGGTAATTTTATATGCATTCACTTTTCTACTTGGAAAATATAAATCAAAAGTAAATCATTGGTTAAAATCTTTTTACATTAACCAAAATTATAATATATTTTGCATTAAATGTATATAAAAAATATGCTGAGATCCTTGAAAGTTTTCCTGTTTTTCATATACTTTAATAAAAGTTGCATAGTTATAGTTGGAAATACTTTAATTTTTCAGAATATTATAGTACTTCCACTTATAAAGGAAACATCATTCCTATAATTAAAATATTATATTGTTTGAACAATATATTTATTCATTTATTGTATTCTGCGATTATTAAACTTTAATTATTATTTGTAATTTTTTAAAATATTTTAATACAATATAAAAGTGAAATTTCTAAAATAGTTTTTTCTTTTTGCCATGACCATTTTCTATAGATAGGATAATGTTGTTTTACTTCCTTATCTTGTGTATTAAAAAATTACTTTACATTATTTGTTAATGATACTTTTATAAATGTTAAAAAATTTTTTTTCCAGCAATTATTGTCTCAACAAGAAGGAATATCACTTTTAATCAAAATAATCAAAGAAGATGCAGCAGATTTAAATGCCATTGAAGCCATTATAAGTGCCGAATCTGCAAGGAGAAGATAGAAAAACTTTATTTTTGAGACTAGTTTTGTAATTATGTGTATTGTATTAAATTAATTTTTATCGGCGTAAATTTAATTATTTCCTTACTATTACACTAACAGCAGTGTTTAAAATAATTATTATTTAAAGTAAAAAGGATTTATTTTAATCTTAACTAGTAAATATTTTAATGTGTATGATCAGACAAAGTTTATTTTAAGAGTCACAAGGATCATCTATAATTATGAATTCCTAAGTTACTTTTTGATATAATAAATACACAGCATAAATAATAATAATATATATTATGTTGCCTTATTTATTGACTATATTGATTACAATGCATATTGTACATGAAAAATAACATTTTATTATTTTCTTTTTCTATCTTATGAATATCTATGATTATCCTAATTCTTTTATTTTCATAAAATAGGAACATAAGTAGCAAATTTTAATTAAAACACTTTAAATGCAAATAATTCATGTATTAAATTATTAATAAATATCTGATTATTTTCCTCATTTAGTTCATTAAACATAAATTATTCAATGATAAATATTTTGTATAAATTATAATCTCATTTGTTTCTAAAAAAGAATATAAACTAAATATATTTTAAAAACCTCTTTCATTCCTTGATTTTCTACTTAAAATCTGTTTTCTAAAAATATTAAATTTTAATTTTTTTAAAGTAAAATATGCTTGTAAGTAAAAAATAAACATCCCATGAAAGCATTAACAATTGTCTATTATTATTGTATTTGTGGAAAAGTAAAAATATTTTGTTTATGATTTAGATTCTCATATTCATTATTTTGTCATATACTATATTTGCTTAAATATCTTTCATAGCGAAACAATAATATGAATAAATATTTAATAATGTTGATAAAATTGTTGAATATTATTTTTTACTTAATAAATTTATTTAGATATCTGAAGACATTAAAATTTTTTATCTTAGGAGATATTTTCAAATATACTAGAAATAAGATTATAAAAAAGAAATAAGAGATTATTTGCATAGGTTAAGAGGATTTAAAAAGTGAAGCAGTAAAGATAAAATTAATAAGACAAAAATTAAATTCTACTTTTTAAAAATGTAAAATTACTAAAAAAAAAGTTTTGAAGAAAAAAGAAATTCCTTGTGTATTTCGCTGAATGAATAGCACTCTGACCATTTATTGAACAGCTCATGGATCTTTGCGTACTTCTCTTCCATGTGCAAGAAATGACCTTTGAGCAATAAAATAAACAGTTGACTTTTCATGGTGCAGTTATATTTACAAATCACTGAAATGAAATTCATAAAATTTCCTAACACTCATCAAAAAAGATATATCTATGTAAACCAAAACATAACATCCATCTTATATTCTTCAGGTGGAATTGGTATTGAAAAAAAGTAGCATATTTACAATCATTATCCAGTAGCAAAATGCAAAAGAAGTTAGGGTTCAAAAATAATTCAAGAATATATCAATGAAAATGAACAATATTTTTTAGGATATGTAGCTCATGCAAAATAATTTGAACTGAGAAATGAATTATTTAATTAGTTTCTGTTCAGCTGGATTTAGAATTGATCTATGTAGGAAGTCATACATTCTTTTTCAAATTTATAAATATTTTCCAAACATTTAACTTTATATTTTTACAAAAGAAATCAATCTGCCCAATCGTTTAAACAGTACTTTTATTTATTTTTTTAAATTGATATTTTAACAGAAATCATTAATTTTTTTCATTTTTAACGATTACGAAATAAGAATGATATAATCACATTTAAAGAAATGCAGGGAAATGATTAATAGTAAATAAAAAAATATATCTGTAAATATAAAAAAAATAAATTTTTCAAATTAAACTAATTTTAAATTTACATATATTTGAGGTTTTTTTTATATTATTTACCTTGTTACATGTTTTCTTATAAAAACTTTATGCAAATTTCTAATGTCTTCCTACAACTTCTCTAAAATTTTATTCTTTTTGCAATTATCTTTATTATAATTTTTATATTTTCATTGTCAATATGTTAAATATCATGATTATTATGTGCTAAAAAATGAAAAAAACACTGAAACTTTTTTTAAAAAAAATTTTGAAAACTTTTGCTTTAGTGCATTAAAAGAATACAGCCTTTTCTTCTTATCCAATCCTTTAAAAAATGTTTTTAGCATAAAGATTATCCACTAAAGTATTTTTCTAATTTGGTTGTGTTTGAATGATAATTAAAGCTCAACTATATATATTTGCAAACGCTGAATATTTATTCTTTAAGGTAACTCTGAATAATTTTTTTACTATTCCATTCTAAATTTGTGAAGACTCAAAATTCAAATGTCATCACTTCATTGGGAATATTTTTATTTTAAATCAAATTTCAATATTTTTCCTGCACATTGATAATAAATTACCTTTTTAGTTACACTTATAATTAACATTTTATTAATATTCAGATTTAAATAGCTTTTTAAGCACTTGATTATTCTAAACACTGATAGGCATTTAAAGATTTGGTTTACAAAACTGATATAAAATATTGAATTTACTATCAAGGAACTAAATCTTTAAGATATCAATGTTCGTTTTATAATTTTATATATAAATAATAAATTTGAAATTTTCTCTGTAAAGTACATAGACTTTTTTTCATTGCAAAAGAAACTTCTTTTCTATTAATTCATGAGAAAAAAAAAATATTGAAATGCTGCTATGATGTGTGTTTCATTTTGCATTTCTATTATCATCAAAGGGTCATTGAAATTTTTGACATGCACTTAATTGTATCTAAGAAATATTTATGTAACAATTTGCAAAGTTATTTTTACGAAAAATGTTTACAGTAGTCTTCTTCATTATCAACACTTCTGCTGTGGCGACTTTCCAAATATTAAATGCTACAACTCATTCATTTTATTTAGAATCGATAAAAAAAAAAAAAAAACACTTACAGCTTTACCAATCTCAACTTCAGGACAAGATGAAATCCATGCAAGTTGTCCTCCTAAATCAGCTGGTTCTATTTAATATATTTTGTAAGAAAAAACTGTCAACCTTGCTGAATGAAAAGATGCATTTTTATGGTGAAGCACTAGTCTTTTATATATATAAATAACACACATATATATATTGAAAATTTCTTTTATTAGTATCAGTTAACTATCTTCTGTTCTAATTTAACTACTGTTACCAGTCTTAAAGAAAATGGAAGACATTTTTTTCATGACACATCTTTTCATTATTGTGGATGTGGGATCAAAGTCCCTTACCTTTATTTCCTTGATGTGTTAATAACAAGGAAATAAAGGCAAGGGACTAAAAAACTTACATATCAGAAAATGATATGTAGATTTTACAATTAGTTACGATTTTAGAAATATATTAGTGAAAGCCATCATTTTAAAGTAATTTAAGGGTTTCTTTACAGATTCTAATGATTCTCTTTTCAATGTTATAATAATTCGAAATAAAATTCCTTCATTTTTTTGGTAAAACGTGATTATGATTGATTAACATTTTCAATATGGAGGCACATTATTGACAATGGTCTTATTCTTCATCCTGATGTGAAATTCTGTTAACATTTTAAATACAGTAGAATGAGATAGATGTCAACTGTAGACACTAAACATTTTTCTTGAATTAATCCCACCTTAATCATGGCATGACAATGTTTTCACTTCAATTATTTTTCCTTCTAAAATTTTTAATTTTATGTTAAATCAACTGGTTAGTAAAAATGTAATCATTTTTAAATCTAACTGTTAATTTTTTCTATCATTTTATCTGTGTAGACCTCAAAAATTTTGGAATGATTCTCATGGAAGACAATGATTTTAGTTTTAAAATGAATGAATATTACCTTTCTCACCATTTGCTTATCAACAAATTGATTTGAAAGTTGCTCAAGTACTTTTTTACACAAGAGGACTAATTAGATCAAGACATAGTTTAAAATGGATTCTGAACCATTACAAACATCCAAGATGGAGTGGGATTCAAACTTACGAATTGTTGAACCAAATACTAGAGCACCAATTCTTCAGCTGCTAGCTTAATATGAAAGAATTGGAAAAATCTAAAAACTCATAATATTTTAGAAAATTTAACTGCAGTGTATTATTGAAAAATCTAAGAAATTACTATCATAGTCATGGTACAAAGCTTGCTCTTATTAAAGTTTCTTGAATAATTTTTTGTCAACAAAAGTAAAAATTAGTGTTAGTATTTATTTATTAAATTATATATATATATGGGGGGTCATTAATTTTTATAGTGCAAGTTAATATTATTAAGAAATATTTTTCGATACAGAATATTCTAGCAATGTTTATTTTTAATGTTATTAAGTGAGCAAAAAAAAAAAAAAAAAAAAAAAAAAAATTTTAAAAGTAAACTTAATAATATTAAAGAGCAAGTTTGAACAACTTTTTTATTGATAATTTATTTTTTATCAATTATTTTCAGTGTCTATGAAAAGCAAATTAATTTTTTTCATATAGCTGAGTTCAATACATGGCTATATGAAATAATTTAAGAAAATATGTTCAATTAATCTTCATATTTTTAATTACAATCTATGCATTAAACCCTTTACATAAAAGTATGAATTTTTTTATAAATAAAATAGCAAATAATTGTGATACCTAAAATTTTTTATTACACAACTATTTTATACATAGACAAAGTTAAAAATTAGAAAAATTTATAAAATATGGAGATTATAAAAGATCAAAGTGAACATTAGTATTAACATTATAAATGCATTCATGATTTAATATCAATCCAACTTGGATTTAATCCCATGTTATATCTTCTTCTGTCAAGTGAGTTTTAAAATCTTGAAGTGACCTGAGTAATCTCTGCCGAGAAACTTGTGATTGATTTTTTAATATTCGGTTAGAAGGCACAGCATGCTTTTCCTGTTTAATTTCTCTATTCTTAAATTTATGATTGCTTCTTGAGCTTGCACATGAGGTTCCTTCTTTATTATGATTATAAATTTCAGGTTTCTAAATCAAAGATGAAAAAATTTATTATTATAAAGTTGTTATTTGGTGTTACGAAATTATTTCAGAATAGAATCACATATCTGATATTAATTTTTGATTCATTAGTTAATGCCACAAAAAAAAACTGCATTTTAAATTTTTTGATTTATTATTCATCTTAATTTGAGAGCCTAAACATGAAAGCTTTATTCTAGAATATTACAATAGACATGTTCTAATCATCTATGCCTAGTTATTAAAAATGATTAACAATTTTAAAAAAATTTTAACCTTGGTTTTTTTTTTTTATCAAATTTTTTTTCTGCAGAATGCTGTAAATCGTATTTTTTATTAACTTTTTAAGAAGTTTTAAAAATTAATTCATGAAATTCAAAATTTCCAGAGTTTATTCACTGCTTTCCAAGAATGAACTTAAGTTTCAGAGTCATAGGTAAAAATATGATAAATTTCTTGGAAGTTTACAGGAACTGTATGAACTCTGGTTGATCACAAGTTGTCACATACATTAGAAGTGATATTTAATAATATTGCTTCCAATTTGCATAAAAAATTCACAAAAGCGCTATTTAAATTATTTTTAAGTTTTAAAGTACAAAATACATTATTTAACTTTCAAATTAAAAACGATAAGGATGATTATTTACAAGAAGAAATAGAAAAACATTAATGAGTGTGGAAAATCTTAAAACATTAATACAAGCATAGAATATATTGTGTTTCTATCGAGTTCACAAGAAATATCATTATATAGCTCTTTAGAAAATCATCATTTTCCTCAATGTCACTAAATGGTTAATTTATCATGGAAGTATTTTCATCTTCTGAAAAACAATGCTTTTTTGCAACAATGCTTAGTAGTTTGTGCTTTCCTAAATAAAAAGGAAAATATGTAATATCTTTACAAAAACAACATAAATTGAAACAAAATTGACAATAAGTCCCTAAAAGACCTTGGACAGTAGCAAAATAAATAAAAATATTTGAAGAGTTATCAGAAATGCAATTACTATGTGGGAAATCAAAAATTTTCTAGATTTTTTTAAAGTATTAGTTGATATTGTTATATGTCAAATTTAGAACAGGAGAAAACTTTAGTAAACACGACTTGCTGTAAATATGCAATTATTTTTTAGGCATAAACATATTTTACATAGAAATTAAAAAAGAAAAACAAGAGAGAGATGATACCTTTACATCTTTTTTAACCATTTGAGAGGTAGAAATGAGAGATGCAGTATTTACTTTAGAATCAGAAAAATGACTACCATTTTGGGCAGTATCAAATCTTTGCTTCAGTTTTTCTTGCTTTCTAAAGAAAATAAGTAACATATTATAAATCATTAAAAATTAACTTGTAAAAATATGGGACCAGTAAACTAATTTCAAAACAAAAAGTTCATTTTTTATTAATCACTTTGAATGCTAACATTTCATAATTGTTAAAAAATAATATCACTTTATTAAAATTACTACAAAATTTAGAAATTATTTTAACATTTCCAATTTATATAAAAATTGCAAGTTTAAAATGATGCATAATTTACTTAAATTGGGCTTGCTTTTTCCAAGGAGTGGAATAATTTAGAGTACAATATTTTAATATTTTTATTATTACATGAAAATTTGAATTTTCAAATAAAATGCTTTTAAAATAGATCTGTTACATAAAAAATTATTTGAAAAATATTTAATTCTACCAAATTTAAAATGATTTTGCCTATTTAACAGGATTCCATTTTTTAATAAATTTAAAATCTACAACTACCCTATTTTCCTATATGTAATCTGCACAGCCTTTTTTTCGAGTAAAAGGAAAAAAAAGGGTCTCATAATCCACAGCGGTATTATTTTTTTCGGGGAATAGTCTATAATATGTACTGCTGATAATATGGGTGTCACATAAAATAAAAAAATGCACAACATGATTTAAAATTTAATAAATTGTATAGAAAAGAAGCATTCATTATGAAAAATATCAGTCTAGATCCACCTCATGGCAAAGTGCGATAAATTTGAGATGAAAGCACGAGATCAATCAAGAGCGATAATTTCGAGAAGATTCTTGTAAAACTTATCGATTATATATATAGCTTCAAATAACTTTTAAAAAAAATGTTAGACATATTTAAAAATATACATATTTGATTCGTTAAAATTTGAAGAAAAAGAAATGGATTATTTACAAACTGCGTATTTTACACATTTTTCATTTATTGTGCGCATGCTTCATTTTTTACTTCATATTAACACATTTGTCACCATTTTTTCTTATTTGATTTTGCTACAGCTTTTAATTAAAAACTTCATGTATAACTTAAAAATTTTCGCTTCCATATGACGATATACGAATTTGAATATTTTCAAAATAAACAGCTCACATCAAGGCAAATTGCGAAATGATGTTAGCGAATTTACAACTGTAATATCTATAAGAGGAACTGAATTCAATTTTTAAATGTAATTGGACAAGGCCGATTATAGCTTAAATAACTCAGGTGTGTCTTGGGTACTACTTGCTATTTATTTTATAAAACATAAACAGTATTTCTTTCAAAACTTTCCTGTAAGTTTTTCTGATGCAGAATGTTTTTGACACATAATCCACGAATAGGACAGGAAAATATGGTAATTGGTTTGGTTTGAAAGAAAAAAGTGTAAAAGAAACCTAATTTTATCCCAAATGACAATGAATTAAAAAGGGGTTTATGATTTAAAATGTATCCCATAGCATTCATACTTGAGGTAAGATTCAAACCCACAATTTGTTGAAATGAATGACAAATACTGACTATCTTCAGTCAATTTGACTATCTATAATTCAACTGAACAGTAAATCATATAAATTATACAATCAATGTTTGAATACTTTAAAGTAGTATTTCCATATTTCTCGCTATTGCAATTCAGCAATCACAATTAAAATATGTATTATTATTTTAAGCAATTATTGTAAATTTTAAATTAATGAATGTCTCCTTTAACACACACTAATTAACTGTCAAATGTGTGATTTTAGAATGTGAATGTACAAATGTAAAATAAAAGAAACATTTTTTAAAATTTATGCTGGAGAAAAAGATTAACTTCTAGATTTTCAATTTAACGGCAAGACATACAACTGCAATTGAAACATTAAACTTACTTTTTATATTTATTATTATTATTAATTAATGTTTGGTCAAAGATTATAATAGTTTTTAAAATTAGCATTGATAAGATATATTAAATGGGAAATACATAATTTTTTTAATTAATCTATAAAAATATCCACTTGTTTCAACTCTTCATTCTTTAAACTATGCCTTTGGTTATTCATTTAATCAAGGTTGATATTAGTCAATAATATTAATAATTCTTTCAATTTATATTGATTATGTCAGTTTTTAATTTTTTTAGGACTTCTTTTGAAATGAATATATTTTTTGAAAAGTTTTCATATAATTCTGTTTATTCTTTAACAAATTTATAAATATTTATAAAAAAAGAGCTTAAATTAATTTGGGGCACAAAAATTTATACACACTTATTTGATTCTGATATAACTATTATAATTAACATTAAATTATAACAAATGGCTTACACTTGTAACTCAGCTAATTCTTCCGATAATTTTTTAAGCATTTTATTTGCATCTTGTGAACAATTTTTTGTTGTGGATACTGATGTTGTGTTCCGACTATGAAATCTTGGTCCACAGAGAACTTTGTTATGTGTTTTCATCATGGCAATTATGTTTTGCACATTGGCGACAACATTATGACTAGCAGAAGAAGACTGGAAAAAAAAAGGATAATTTTATAGAATTAAATTTGAAATTTAAATTCATTATGATAAGTGAAATATTATTAGCATAATAAAAATACAGTTATACAGATATAATTTTTATTATTATATTGATTGTAAATATGTTACATACTGCTCCTAAAATAAAAGGGACGTCATCAAATTTTAAATGATAATGCTGCTGTGATTCCTTTAAAATCGATGAAGAAGCATTTCTATAAAGTAACTCATTTTCTTGAAAGTTTGTATTTGATTGCAAAGACATTTCATCATTCTTCATTAAAATTTGGTCATTATTTCTTGACTGGAAAAAAAAAATGCTTTTATTAAAAAATTCTACAAAAAGAAAGTAACAAATAAAACAAACATTTGCAAATAGAATAAAGTAATATTTATGTTATTTTCAAGTATTTATTTATTTATAGTGATAGTTTTAAATAAGTCTAGCTTATTTATTTATCTTCCTATATTAGTCTGATGCCATTTAGATTTAATTTAAGCATTAACATAAGTGTTGAAATTAAATCTAAATGTGCTAATACTAAAATTGAATATAAGAAAAGCTAAATTTAGCATAAAAAATAAATTTAAATATTTTTAAGAAATGCTGAAAAAGAAATTTATCAAAAAATAAGGAATACAAACTAATTTGTTACATTTCTCCTTGTCTTACACTATGAATCACAAAAGTAGCAATGTAATATCTTTCTTAGGTAAAACCCAGCTTTATTTATATTTGTAAATATTTCTATTTATAAAAATTTAAAGTCTGTAAATTGTGGTTTGCATAAAAACTCGGTAAGAAATAAAAATTTTGAGAAACATTTAGATGCAATTTAATTACACAGCAAAATTTTCTTAATTAGAGAGAAAGTTTCTAAGTTTAAGACTTAAATAGGATGAATTTTTGGAAAATCTAATTTTATAAATTTATATTTTATTATTAAATCAGTTGAAAGTAGTGAGAAAATTCTAATGCAACATTTAAAAAATAATCTAGAGGTTATTATTATAGACATTTGCTTGATTCCATCTAAATCACTTTAAGTTTAATTTAAAAACATCTACACAAGAAATGTTTTATTATTTAAAGAAATGATTTCCTTCGATTAAACAAAAATTTAAGATTTCTGACCTGTAAACAAACATTTTTTTTTTATCCATTTTTAACTTGCTATTAATAGTACAAAACTAAAAATTTTTTAAGTGTTTTTAAAATAACACTACCAAATATGTAATTATCTGCAATGATCCTTTATAATTCAATGCTATAAAATATGTTATTCAAACCTTTGCTGTGTGTTGAGCATCAGCTTCTTGAGAACTTTCTGGCTCACATAATAAACTGATGCCAGTTTGAGTTTCTTTATTTTGATTATCGATATAATTTGTTGAACTTTGGTGGTTGATTTCAGAATCACGAGGAGTGGCCAATACATTTGGTTTATTTTTTCTTAAAATACTTCTCATATACTGTAATTGTAGTACTAGCAGTTTAAATTGAACATCAGTAAAAGTTAAATCTGCAAGAAAGATTTTTAATTAGTGCCTGAAAAGATAATTTTTCAAAATAAGATATGAAATGTATTTTGAGAATGCCTATGTGTTTTATGGAAATAGTTAACCTTATTAGACTATGATATAAGCAAAATTAAAATATTTGTAGATGTTAATAATTAAATTACATTGTAAATAAATATATTGAACAAAGTATTTTTGCTAAAAATTCTATTTTCCTCATTTGCTAATACAGTTTAAATTTATCTTAATTTTTTATATTTTCACTGTAATTTTTTATAGAATAGTATCATGCAAAACATTGTTTGATACAATAAAAACAGTTTCAAATAAATTTTCAATTTTTTCTTTTAAGATACAAAATGCAATTTTTTGCACATTTATATTGTTTTAGAATATGATACCTATTTTGTTCACACATATATTTAATAATTACATTGTAATCTATTATGTTTAATACCTTTCTCTGTGTATTAAATAAATACTACCTTCATTAAAAACAATTTGGTTTATCTACCCATGATACTTTACAATCTAGGAGTCTAAATTTCATATTCTTGAATTTTCAGTAAGCATACAGAAAAATAGATCATTACTGATAAATTCAATTGTTAGAATATATATA
>JAPDSC010076881.1:34661-51137 GCA_026290005.1 Latrodectus geometricus | reverse complement strand
GCCAGACTTCATTCTCTTAGAATATTTTAATAATAAAAATATTTCAGAAAATAAAATAAATACTAGATTTAAGCATTAATTAAGATACCAAATAATGAGCATTTTTTCGCGAAAGATAAATTTAAATCATTTCCTTATTAAAATCATTTAATTATATTTACATTCTGAATCATAGTATAAACTTAAAAATGCTGTGTCAACCATCTTAAAAGAATGTTAATATGGTAAATAACACATAATATATATACCATTAATAAATTTGTGCCCTACATTTTGCTGTGTGTGTATTTATTTACAAACAATTGCATTAAAAAATGAGTTTTTAATTTAGCTTACATGTGCGTCGCTCAACGGTCAATTGCGCATAAAGGTTCAACAGGAGCTCATTTTGATCTAATTAACTGTTAAACTGAAAGCCTGCCCTACTTAAAAATTTTATATTCGTTGTCAATGGAGCTTAATGCATAGTAATTATCTCAAGCTAAATATTATTCTTTATACTTGAGATGATTTTACAAATGTTATTTTATTAAAAATGAATGGATTCCAAAGATTGAAAGCTTTAATTTTTGAAAACAAAGTGATTAAAAAATTGCATTGAAAAATATCTTCTAGGTTAATATATATAAACTGGTATATTTTGTTCTTATATCTGTGTCATGCATTGGAAAAATGAGATCAAGATGAAATTTTATCAGGATCAGATCTCTCTGTAAGAATTCGATACCACATACTGGATAGCCAATTGGAATAGTTGTTGTAAGAGATTTTAATACTAACAAACTATATAAATTGCCTTACAGGAGGAAATTCATATTAGGGACCTCCAAATACACATATGTACCCACAATGATGGATCTGCCTGTAAGAGACACAAAGTTCTATTATCTCTGTTGTTCATTGGTGACTAGAATTGAAAGCGAAACCTTCAATTTTAAATAGTGCTGATCCACCAATGGACCATTGAGATCCGTTTTATTGATGTTAACAAAATTCCCTAATATGAAGGATCCAATGCCTATAAGATTGTTTTAAAAACGTTTATTTTCTTGCTTACATTTCTTTCACACATTAAGAATTAATTGTAATTACTTTATCAAATACCCACTCAACAATTTTAAGCTAAAATTCATTACAATCTTGCAGTTTTCTATGAATTAAATTTTGTCTGTAAGTGTTTAGATATTTTTAGAAAAACTTGATTACGATTCTAAAGTAATTTTGTATATTTTTCATGCAAGCTTTTTGTCAACTTAATAGTTTGTTTCATATACAATACAAATTTTAATTAATGTTGGCAAAATTGTTCTTATATTTTGAGAGCTTAAGCTATGCATTAGAATGTGAAGGATAATTAAACTGTTAAGAAGCAATTAAAAAGATTGTAAAAACATGCAGAATTACATTTATTGCAAAAGTTAGTTTTATTAGAAGTTTTTCTTAGCTTAACATTTTATTATTTACCACATCTAACTAGACAACGGCAGAATTAAAATGAATTCGTGCGATGAGGAGAAAACGGATAAACTATGATACAGGTTGGTCAATCTGGTAACAGAATTTTCTTCAATTCAGCAGTTGGTGTTTTTGATTTTCATTTCATTCACGATTCCTTGCATTTTTTTAAAATTTATTCTAAATTGTATGTTCTGAATAAATGAATTCTCATGCACTCGTGTGTAATATAACATTAGTGTGAATAAACTTACATGCTCAATATATGTAGTATACTATTTATTGTTTTTCGAATTCTAATCTGCCTGCTATTTGAGTTCAAATTCTAGGTAAAATAGATAGTGATAATTAATTACGTCTGGTATGATAGTTTTAATTTAATATGCCACTAAAGTAGGCCATTATATACTGACATATGTTTAAAAGCATTCAATATGGCTTTATATATAACTTAATATAAAGTTTAAAAACTATAAAAATGCATTTAATATTTAGATTAAATCAAAGTTGCTTTTGCTTCTAGATTAATTAAAAATAATAATTTAAAGTATTTTTACTCACTTTATATTTCATTTTATGTAATTTATATATTTTATAACTTATAAATATATAAGTATATTTTATGACTTTTATATTATATTAGCTTATGTAGTTTAAATTTTATTTGAATTACTGCCCGAAATTCATTAAAATGTTTTGAAGTTATATTCTTTTAATTTATTCAAATAGTTGGATTATACTCTTTC
Source organism: Latrodectus geometricus (assembly GCA_026290005.1). Taxonomy (NCBI): domain Eukaryota; kingdom Metazoa; phylum Arthropoda; class Arachnida; order Araneae; family Theridiidae; genus Latrodectus; species Latrodectus geometricus. The sequence continues at coordinate 48,936 of JAPDSC010076881.1, read as the reverse complement.
AATTTAGCTAATATGACCTAGGAAATTAAGCTATTCTTAGTTTACTGCAATAAAATGAACCTAATTTTAAATTTCAATGGGGATTTAATATCATGTAAATTCGTAGTTAGCAACTCCCTTTCACCTCGCTTCGTCACGTCTGGTATAAGTGATTATATTTGCCTAGAATGCAGGGAAAACATCAAGGGACAAACTTAGAATCTTAAAATTTTCCCTAACCATGAAACTATGTGACCTGCAATCAAACGATGGAGCGCAGCTGGGGAAAAACTCTAGGGAAAAAAAGGAGGAAAAACATGTTTGCGGAAAGAATACAACGGCAGGCAGAAAATCTATCTTAGGGGGATCTTCATCCCTCCCCAAATCTAATTCGATTTAAATTAAACAAAAAATAAGGAAAAAAGGAAGAATAAAAAACTCTTTTATGAATTAAGAATTTTCCACGGTTCAATGAGATTTGTGATGCACAGTTATTGGAAAAATTTTTTCGCGACTTTATAAGTTTACTTTTATTATAAAAGAGTAAGTTAGCTCTTTTTATTAGATGAGACAATTGTTAGGTAAAAATAAAGAATAGATTGTTCAGAGCGTGAGCAAAATAATATATTCGAACTGTTATTGATAGATTCATCGAAAGTACTTGATCAAATATTAGTATTTTTAGATTATTAAATTTGGTGCTAGATATATCATAAATGGAATATAATATATAGAAATAAAGTTTCAAGGAAAGTCTTGATTAAAATTCAGATGCATTAATTGTAAATTGTTTTGAGAAAACGCATTTATCAAGATAGATAACATTTTTATGATTTTTAATTTGTTTCAAATCGTATTTATGAAATTACACATTTGGAAATTAATCTCAATCGAAAAAAAATGAAGGCTAAAAAAGTTATCACAATATGTGTTAAACATAGGATATTAATAGAATATAACTGATAATAAAGATCCAGTAACAGGAATAACACGTTAATATTTTATAGATTTGAGTTAGTTACATGTGTTTTTAGAAGGGTTTTAATATATCTGCATATATATTTCAAACTGTAGCATATTGAAATCTTTAATTTTAAAAATGAGTATTTAAATTCATACCATGTATGTAAGGATATTAAACTATTGCTTTGAAAAAGTAAATCAGTTTATTCAAATCAATACTTATTTTAGTAAAATAATGCTCTGTTTCACCTATCAAGTTTTTATCTCAAAAGAGCACTATCTGAAGAAGAGTTCAATATTTATTAATTGTTAATAGGTGAATATAAATTCAAAAAAAGATGTCAGAAAACTAAATTTGAAATCATCACTACCTTGAAAAGGAGCGAAATTGTATTATGCTTTATATGGAAAGGAAGTAAAATTATCTGTACAATCAGCTTTTCAGTATGTGCATTCAAATTTGCAGTATACCTTGTAATCCAATACAGCAATTATGTATATAAATGTTTTACAATAATTAATTGGTCAATCCACTGACACGAATATGTTTCAGAAAGTAAATATTCCTGAAGCTAATCATCACTATTTTTCAATATGTATTTATGTAATTCCAACTTTTTAGACATAATTATATTGAATACACAAATCACCGGCCACATCATATTATGCACAGCATATCACCCAATTAATTTGTTAAATATTTATTGAAACAATAACAGTATACTTAAAAAGAATTTAACTAACAGAATTAAATGAGAATACAATTTTATATATGTAAATTTAGTACTATTTAACATTTTCTTTTTATTAGCAATATTCAGTAATAACACTAATATATAGATATGTATTATAAAATATGTTAATTGTGAAAATAAGTATTAATTGTAATAATTACAAAAAAATCTTTTCATATTTTTAAACAATTTAATTTTCTCCCAAGTGCAAGCAGGATATTTTCATAATACGGAATTTTCACTTCCAAAGCATTATTTTTCATACTAAAATTTAATAATAGATGCAAATAAAATATATGTGTATCAAAGTAACGACAGTACCAATAGAGAAACTATGAAAAAATAGCAGAAAAAATATAAATTAAAAGAGAAAAACTACTTTTCTCTTACTTAAATATATTTTCCTATCGTTAACTGCAAGCTACAAAATCCTTTTACAAAAAAAGCTAAAGGGGGGGGGGGAGGGAAGAAAAATCTATTTATAAAAACGGGAAATTAATAAAGCCACTTTCCGTGTTTCTTTTGAGAAAGGCAAATAGTTTTACTGAACATTAAATATTTTTTCTACTTAACACAATGTGTCATATGTATTAAGCAATATATCTAACCGAACGTTATAGCAAAAGTCTGCAGATGTTTTTTTTTTTAATACACGATAGAGAATACTGGCACTTATAAAGCAATAACGGGTGCTAAGTTAATGAAAATTGATTGTATTCTTTATAAGTAAGAAAAATATGAATAATCAAAAAATTTAATGACGAAATTAATTTATCTTAAATTGTAAGCATATGAAGTTACAGTTTAAGACTAAATTAGCCTGGTTAGAAAAATCTTATTGTTATTCAGAAAATTTTGAGTTTGGTTCTAAAAAAGTTTAATACATAGCATTGATACTATGAATACATGTTAATGATTTATGGTTTGGAAAAAATAATCATTTACGGAAAATTATTATAGATTAAATCGTTTATAACAATTAAATTTTGAGAAAAGGATGGAAATGAATTTCGTAACTTGACGAGATTCTTGGGTATGCTAAAACTTCTAGTCGACAAAACAAATCACTAAAACCGTAACACACCGAATATTAATTTATTTACGATAGAAATATAAAATATTGAGATTTTATCACATAACAGATTTTAATAAGTTATTTCGTTAAGAATGGTGCCGATTGTATTAAATGTTATAAAGCTGAATTGAGGAAATTAATTTCTAGTCAAAGAAGTAAACCAAATTAAACATTTCGAGAATTGTAATTATCAGAAAATATTTTCATAATATTCTATTAAATTTTAATTTATAAAATAAACGTTTGTTAAAGTAATTCTTTTTAATTATAACGTTCTTAGATTTAGCAGTAGATGAAAATATTGATAAAGGTAAAAGAAAAAGGCTTTAAGTTGAATTACATGCCATGATAAAATAATATATATTAAAATGTGGACAACTTGAATTTATGAATATAAACGATATATGTCAATTAAAGTTTAGCGGATTTTTGGAGATATGATTTATTAAAAATCTTACACAAAAGCAGCAATAAAGTTCTTGATTTATAAAAGAGAAAAACAATAGGGTAAGCGAGTTTAACGGATTCCATTTAAATAACATGCTTGAAATTTGACATTCTAGGAGATGTAAATGCATTTGCAATTTATATCTTACATAGAAATAGGAAATATTAAATTATACCTAAATTAAGGAATCAGTAAGTTTAATAACCAATAAAAGAGTTTATAAGAATTTAATAATACTAATATTATAAGGCTTTCCTTTTATACTAATTTTCCAAACATGTAGAACAAAATTTTGATTGCTTTTTAAACACAACCTTCTAGATTCACATGTATTTGATAATTCAGCTGTGTGACACAATTAAATTTAATAATATGGAGGATCATTTTATTTGGACGAAGAATTTATGTTCAATTGTAGATAGTGATAGAAAAAGGAAGTGTTGCTTGTCTATGTTCAACAAACATATTGGTCAATTTTTCTCATGAGACAATATAAATGGCTTCCCAAATTACTGAAAACCACACCCCATACCTTAATTGTGAATCGAAATAATTAATTGAATTCCAGAACACACGAGAAGAATATACGTTTTACTTTTCATGCTTTTGATTTCACGAACTCAAATGTTTACGAACTCAAGTTGTTTACAAATTACAAATCGGACACTTTATCATCCAAAATAAATATTTAAAAAAAATTACTATTTTATTAAGATTATAATTTTAATAAATGTGTTGTTTCGCGATAGGAAAACATTTTTTGGAGCAATAAAAAATTATGTTACATAAAATGAGAATCAGTGAAGTGTTTTGACAGTAATATATAACACCAATCTTATCAGATGAAAGTCCGTTTTTAATATTTAACGTGATCAACCTCATAATATTAGCCTTCATGGGTTTCGTTTTTAATATTTACTTCTAAAATAGATAATTTTATAATAAGTAGACTGTATTATAACATCACAAGAAACTTCAAACAATTCTACATCACCCATGGTGATATTACACAGGAACACACCTATCTCGTTGCTTCACACAATGGTTAGGATTCATGATTGGAAATTATTATAGCTATGAACAGCAAAATATTATAAAGCAGGAATCGAACCTAAGACCTTTGAATTGAAAACCAAGATGCTAACTATTCAACATCTAACTTGAAGCTATGATAAATATTTTCATCAAAAATTGTTAATGAGCTGGTATAACTTATTTGTTTATTCAAATTAAAGGAATATATTCCGTAATATATACCGGTCGCAAACCCATATTTAATAATGAAAAGCATAACAGGAAAAAATATATCAAAAAATGCTATTCAACTCACAATAAACGTAATTGTGGCGCATAATACTTAGAGGTAATATAGAGTAAGTTCGACTAAGCTGATGTAAGTAGAATTTCAACTCCCAGAATATAACTGGAAAGAAAGCGACTTGGGAAATTAGGCTAAGTGCAGGTCGATTGATAAATGAGCGGTCGCCAATCTCCGCCAAATTAGTTACAGCTAAAATGTGGCCTTCGGAGGCAATTAGGTTGGTCACTCGCAAGGTCAGAGTTCCGAAAGCAAATAAATGGAAATACTGTCACACTCACCGGAGAGAAAATGAATCGAGTCACTCGATTCCACAGAAATGTAATTTATAGGGTCCAATCCTCTGCGCTACGAAACACTCATTTTTTGATTAAGTAACATTATATATATTATATATATATATATATTATATAATGTTTATGTATATTCAACTTTTTTTAAAAAAAAAGTTAAGGGAGATCGAATATGTTACAATTTTATAATAATTATTTTATTTTATATAAATGACAATAATCTTTGTTACAGAAATGGAAAGCTAAAAAGTAAGACAATTTGTTTAGTAAAAGGACACATCATTTATTTTATATAACATGCACATTTATATAATTTGGCATAATACTTCATTTCTCTAAAATTTGAAATCAATGATAAATTGCAAAAGTTTGCATTGTCGGTATATTTGTTACTTTTTAACTCCGCATACAATGTTTAATTTGACAAAAAAATTGCCTTTAAAATTCGGAAATACTACAAACATTCACATTTGAATTGGCATTCAATTGTTTTCTTGTCATTCTGTGGTTATTTTGATTATATTCCATATCATGAAATACGCCCAGAAATGAAATAGAAATTGTGATGTGAACCCATAACTGTTGAATTGAGAACAAAACAAGTAACTATTTATTTGTCGACTCATAATTTCAAACATGAGTTAAATCTAAATTATTCACTTTTTTTTTTATAACTAATTGTGTTTATAATAAAGAAAAATGAATAATTTATATTTATAAATTATAATAATAATCAAATTATAATAATAATTAAAATATAATAACCTTATATTGATTATAATAATAATCAATATAATAATAATCACCCTTTAATATAATAAATGATTATGACAGTTGAACTGGGTTTCACAAATCCATTTATCGTATTAATTATATCAAATTCTCATTTGTTCAGTTTAATTTTATAAGTTATCTGGATTCCATGTTTGTTTTAGAAGTACGTGTTTGATATCATTAAAATTGTGCTAATAAACTGATAAATATTGTGAAAATTGCAATATAAACGAAATGTTTAGTTTGAATTCGCTGAACGTTCACAATTTTTACAAGAGAGCTTGTTATGCCAGGACTAACAATGTAAAATGAATTCAGAACCACTACAAACATTGACATTCAATGTGGGATACGAGCCAGTGGCTTGTTGAACTGAATGCCTGAGAGCTAATTATTTGGCTTGGCAGCTTGGTATATCAATAAAGTATTGAACTAAAATTGAAAACTTTCTTTTCAATAACAAAAAATTAGCTATTATTAAAACTTTAAGTAAGAAATATCATTTGAACTCTGAAAACAATTCCAGACTTTAAAGTTAAGGAAAACTAGAATTGTTATGCGCATGCGCGTCCAGGATAAGATTTTATAATCTTTGAACATTAATACACACAGTTACATAAATATTTGCAACTATATGTATCAAAGTTAAAAGTTTTGTTTCATGTAAAAAATTACTAAGAAATTTGAATGCTGTCTCAGAAAATGTACAGAAACTTAAACAAAAATTAAATTAAATTAAAATTTTTATAAGAATAATATTTTAATATTAAGTGCATTTAAATTTCGCATATTTTTGCATAAACTTTTAAATAAACGTGTAAATTATAATTCCTTAATTTATTTACTCTTATAAGTAGAAGGAATATCGGTGTTGAACTGAATTTTCTAGAGTTCTTAAACTATATATCTTCATAGCAGATTTTATGTCTAAAGTTATTTCTAAGTAATTAACAATCTAAAAATTAGATTGTGAAAAGTAATCCGACAGAGGAATAAAGATTGGTTAATTACAAAGATAATTTTGGTAAATTGCGTTACAGAAACTTAAGACTAAATATATTATTAACTTGAGAGGTTGCAGAGGCCTGACTTGTTAGGGCATTCGTTCTCGTTTTCGAAAGATATTCACTCGAATCCCAACTCAACCAAAGAACCGTCGAGCTTGCTAATGGTGGCTGCGGCACGTTAAATGTGTTCTGGTCGCAATGTTCTCTATGTGAATAGATACTTCTTAGGTGGTATGCCAATTCCTGTAGTCTTCTGCTTGGTCAGAAATTACAAATACCTGCCCATTTTTGGAACAAGTATGGTATACCCACTGCTTGACCCAGTATATAAGTTGCCATCATTCCACCTTTTGCAGGGTTGAGAGGTGGAAATCCTGATAGTAGCCAGCATTAGAAATAAAAAATAATATTGAATTGAATAATGCCTCTTAGGTTCTTTAATAACAAGATCTATTTAACAGCAACATGATTTATTTATTTAGCAACAAGATCAGCATGGCAAAAGAATATTTGATTATCGAGTTAGCATATGAATGGTTAACTGATTTTGATCTAAAATTTAGAAGCTCATATGTTGATTTCCATAACAGGTGTGGATAATTATGAGGATTCAAAAAGCCCTTTAAACTAAAAGTTTCAATCAAATAAGTATGTGAAAAAGTGCCTATAAACTGAACAAAAACTGAACTTTAAAGTTCCTAAATTTTCAGAAAAGGTTCATCCAAAAATCCAATGCCTCTTAAAATATAACGATACTAGATAAAATTTTCATATTACTCTCTATCATTGTTATTTGCTGTAAAACTTGTATGGAACTATTAATGAGGCATATGGTTAATTTGGGAAAAATTCAAAGGAAAGGACAATTTTTAACGTATATCTCTTATTTGTTTACACATTCTGTATACATTTGTTGCTTTACACTTTAATTTAAATTTAATCAAGACTCACAGTTAAAGATAGAAAAACACTTCATTATAAACATCCGATGTGTCTATCGAAATCTACTAATTACTGAACAAAAAATCAGAGCATTAAATATGCAGCAAAATGATCGGCTTTATTCAGATTGAGAATAAGGATGTTAAATGATGTATTTATTTGAATAGTTAATTTTCTTTTTATTCAATTTTTCGTAGAACCATTATGATTTCATAAGGGCCTATAATTTCAATTTGCTTGGGACTAAAATTTCTGATTCCCGATCTGTTGCATAATGTAAGAGCATATACTTAAAAATCATTTCCATGCATTTTATTTTTTGGCAGATAAGTTAAAGTGAGTTTAAAGATTTTTAGTAAATTATAAATCATATAATATATTTAAATGACAAAAAGTAAAGAAAAATCTTCGAAGCATTTAATTAGACAAGAGAAAAAACTATTATAAAGTGTTCATAGCTACCGATTAAACACAAAGAAATTTAGCTTGTCTTATCAAAATGAAGGCCATGTTTTACAAACAAAGACTAACTGGATAGGAATCTATATTAAAGATAATTTCGATTGTACAAAGGCCACATTTTAGCCCTAGGGAAAATGTGACCAAATTTTAATATTTTCAAAGTTGATCCAGACAATTAAGCTAAAGGTTGGATTTGAAACCACGAGCTGTTGAACAAAAGGTCGTTAACCTTTGGGCTGCCAATTCAATATGTAGTTGGAATATGGTTCTAATCCATTATAAATATTTACACTCGAGTTGGTATTAGAATCTATGATCTTTTGACTTGAAAATTAGACCACTAACATTAAGTTAGAATCAACATAGCAAAGATCATGGAAGAGTGTGATTAAGTCACATAATTCCATTTGTTTTCTATCTGTTGCATGCAAGAACTAACTGAACCGAAATATATTTAAATTGGAACCCGGAACTCAGTAAACATCAACGCACGAAGTGGATATCAAAACCAGAAACTGTTGAAAGTAAGAACATTATCCATTCATTTACGGTCTTAGCAACAACGTTTCCAAGAAAGATAATTTAGTGATAATGAAATATGTCATTTGATAATATACTGATCATTAAGCTGTCATGTGCGCATATTCTTACTTACAGTTATATGAAACATTTTTAAAATCTTTACATAAAAATATTAAGTAAAACAATTATTAATGATTTTGTTTCAATATAAATCTTGTTTGAACAAGATAACTCATGTTTGAATTCAGTGCATAAATTGTTCTCTCTGAAGTCAAATGTGTTTCCATTGCGTGTGTATTTAACTACTTATTCATAAAAGAACATTACGGTGGATGAATTTATAAGCATTTCGTATCAGAAAATGTTTACAACTATAAAATAACGTGGCCAATTTAATTCATAGATAAGCAGAATTGTTAAGAATAACGTAACAAAACATAATTGAATTCTTAATGATACAATTTTATATCATTAAGGGAATAAGAGATTTTGTTTTTCTTGCGTTTACCTTTTTATATAATTAATGCTAAAATTGAAGAGATAAACATTTTAATGAAAAAAACAATTTTTCATCTCGAACACTATAAAATAGAATTCACGGAGACAAGAGTTGTTACATACAGAAAAAAATAACATTTAGTAATTTTATTTTTTTATAAAAATTATTACACGGAAATGAAATATAAATATATATATTACAAGCAAAAAGTACATGGATTACCAAAATTCATAAGGGAGCTTTTGTTTCTTACGGATATTTGTGATATAAATAAAGCTATCATACCAAGTGTCACTGAATAAAATTCAAATTTATGTTATCTTTCAGGAAAAGTGCTTGTTTAATAAGTAAGACTGTATATCCTCTTTATGTGTCATTCTTAATAGGAAGACGATGAGTGACCTTGGTTGGGAGGTTCACTTTTCTGACAAGACATGTCAGATAAAATTACTTTTCCAAAGAGGTTTCTGGTATTTTCCGTCTTATTCATTCCTTAGAAATTTACTTTTGCATTTTTTAAATATAAATCAACCTAGAATAAAATTTCCAAAATTTTCCTATGTCACAGGCAAGTTTAATCTATTGTTAAATAATCGCAATCCATCGTATATTATTAAGTAGTATAGATTCAAACACCATGCTATAAAATATTCCGAATGGATGTGTTTTATGTAATAATAATCATTGTTATATGGTAAACTTAAGAAACTAATTCATTGATGAATCATAAAATCTTATACCACAAGAAAGAATACAATTTAACAATGTAAACATTGAATAATAGGGCTATTAGAAATAATTGCAGTTAGCATTTTGGTATTATTTGATATAAATTTTCAGCTTTATTGTCCTTTGTCACATGAGGAATAATTGTTACTTATGGATTAAAATGGATTCCAAACTAATAGAAATAACCACGATGAAAATAATTAAAAATAACAAATGTTGAATAAAAGGAAAAAATTATTTACCTGTGGGATCAAAGGTTTTGTTTGAAAAAAAAGAAACTTTTATACGAATGATAGACAAGTTTAATATGGCACAGATACCATGTCTGTCTTATAAAACTAGTATATTACTGTAAATAAAGTTAGACGTGCAATAATTCTTTTAATTCTTTTTTTTTTAATCAAAACTGCTGGGATGAAAATGTGTGAAAGATACCACTAAAATTAAATAATATTTACGTATCCTAAATGTTAAGGAAATAATCTCTATATGTATATGCACAATAATATTCCTTTTTTTTTTTTTAGAAATACAAGATCCACTGTGAATCATATTAGCACGAATTCCTGTTTCTAAAGTTGAGAATGTATTTCCTTTCAATTAAATTAAGAAACAAAATCAAATGAAAGTTCAAAAGTGTTCAAAGAGCAGATAAAATTGCCTTCTCTTAAATAACATAACAATCCCGAAGAAGTTGGTTGAACATTTCGTAATCAGATTGTGTGATTTATTTCATTATATTTCACTGCTCTGTTTTATTTATCTATTATGGTATTTTTATACTAAGATTTTTGACACAAATTCGCATTAAGTTTGTGCACATTGCTGTTTTGTAAAGGAGACTATTTTGTAAAGAAAAATTCAAGTGTGCAGATATTATTAAGTGTATTCAAAGACATTTTACCTAAACATTTGACAGCCTAATGTGTTGTATGGTTTTGATTCTTCATCATTCTATATTTTTACACTTAACTGCTAATTTGCGGTTTGAAGTTAAGTTGAAATCCAAACAAAAAACAATCCAACGAACTAAATAATTGAAGACGAGAAAATTGATTATCCAAAATAACAGAAATGCTAGTTTTCGATAACAGTTCAAGAATTTTAAACAATTTTCCAGTCTAAAAATCTTTTAATTATTCTCAAATGATATTTATTTTGACATTCATAAGTCTGCTTTTTTTGCATCTTATTTTATATTTCCAAAAGCAATACTATTTAAATTCATTCTTAACAAGTATAGCATTGTACAAGTTATTTGTCTTATCATACAAAGGAGTTACTTAATGGTGATATTTTAGAGAAATTTCATTAAAGACGTATAAGACAAACTAGGATATAAATACTGCTGAGTAAATTTCAACAGTCATGAAAACTGTTTCTACATTTTCCATTTAAGAATCACTATCTATTGTGAGTTTAAATGATATAGTTATTTCACTCAGCATGGGAGCGCATAGTTACCACTTTCTTCTTGAATAAATGGTTCAAGATTCCTTAAAACGTCACATTTGAATTAGCACCAGTGAGCAACAATGATCCCAGCCATTGTTGCTTACTGGTTAACAGACATCCATTTTAAATTTCAAACCTGAAATGAGAATCAAACGAAAACAATTGAACTGAAAGCCAGAAAGCTATTGTTCAGGAGGTAATTTAAATGTTCAGTAAGCAAGAACTAAAGTGATGTTACTTTACAAGCAGTATATGTTAAGAAAAATGATAATTTAGTTATGTATCATCAATCAAAATAACCAATACAAATATTAATTTTTGACAACTAGGAAGAAAAAGAATATACCAGTTCTTTTTTTGTCACAATATTGAAAATAAAATATTACACATTGCAAGTATTACTAAAAAATAATTACAATTTGATTTGAAAAAAAAACTATATTAATGTGCTCCTTGTATACGAGTTAATTTATTAACCAGCTTATCACTACACTTTCTCAGTTTACTCACACAGTTAAAATTAATATACCAGTCTTTTTTACTTTTTTATTTTTCAAAATTTAAATACTAAATAAACAAAATCTGATTGTGTGCGTTCAGAATATAGGAAACTTTAATTTTGCTGTGCCTTGAACATATTTCTGCTTAAATTCAATGTGCTCTCAAAATTTTCTATATTTAATAAATTTTTATTAAATCAGGACATAAAAATAGCTACACATTTGAGAAATTTTATTTTACCAAATAACCTAAGCAAGAATCAGGAAACATACCGGAAAAGGAAAAACTCATTTGGAAAAAGGAATGGTCATATAGATGCATTTTCTTTTGGTATTTAAGCAAATTCAAATTTTTTAAAAACGTTCTTGAATTTTAAAAAGAAGTTCTTAAAACAAATTTAATTTATATTTCAGATCGGTAGATAAAAGTAATTATTAAAAACCAATATATTATTCAATAAATCACAAATTGAATATCTATATATAATTATTAGAAACTCAAATTTTCACAAGTGTCTTTAGCACGTTTTTTCAAAAAGTAATAATATTTTCTACTAATTGTTATCTTTAAAATTTTATAAAATCAATACCACTACAGAATGATGAAATCAAAATTTAATACCGAAACAGCTCGAGCTTTCGTTGTTTCGAGAGTTTGAGAATATGTTCGATGAATAATTTATTCTCATTAACAAGACTCTAGAAATCCAACTTGTTTATCCTTCCAATTACACTGGAGAGCAATGAATTGATGAATGTAAAATGATGACAATCCATATTAACATCATTTGAAATTAGTACGAAGACGCTTTAGATATTTTATTTGAATCCTTAATTTTCTATCGTATAATTTTATACTATACAATGAAATTCCAGAACACAATAGAGAAATATCTACGTTTATAATAGGTTGATATTGATTATTTGATCATTGCGACATGTTTGTTTAAATCATCTATTATCAATTCATAGCTTCGGAAATTCTAAGTTACGCTGTTTAATTATGAAAATACAAAATTTCGAGGATCTAAATTATGAATTTCATTGTGAAATATTTTATGTATTACAGATATAAAGGATTTTTTTTTACAATATCAGACTCCTATATTTCAGGTTTTTTTTTTAAATTAATATATTGTAACTGTTATTATTAAACTATACTCAGATATTTTACATTTAATTTCAAAAAACTTATTAAAAACGTTTTTATGTACATATAAGTAGACGAAAATAAAAAAAAGCATTTAATATTCTGAAGAACAACAGGTTTTATATTGAAAATGAGGATAAATTTGAGAGATAGAATTTACAGTAGTTTCAGAACTATTATGAAACACATTAAGAGTGAATTGTACTCAAACTCTATTTGGCTGAAACCCAGAACTTTATTTTCAATTCAAAAGCTTGATAAAATTCAACACCAAAAGAATAACAGGATGCTAAATAACGTTTTTAATTTCTATAATTATTTAAGTAATATTTTGAAATCGACATGTGGAAATAGATAGCCAACATAAAGAAAAGCCACATACTTCTTCAATAGAAGAAATGGCCTCTTTTAATGTAGTTACTGTAAATTGTACAAATGACGTCAGTTTACGGAAGTAATCAATATTGAGATTTGATAAATTCAGATATAAATAAAACATTTCAAGGAAGATAAATTGAATATTTCATATAAATCTTGCATTCTCTGACAATAAGTGAATGTAAAGGAGGCTGACAAACACAGTAGCCCGAAATCTGTTGTAGGTTATTCAAACATCCATTATATATAGGAATAATATGCTGTTTTCACATGCATAGCAAATATGGTAATTGGAGAAATTCTAAGAATCAACTAGTTATATGCATTCAAAAAATAAAAAAACACCCATCTAATTATTATTCAGTGGTTTTGAACAAATTTGAAGCTATTCATGTTTAATAACGTGGTCCATCTAGAAGATCATAGTAAGGGCCAAATATTATATAGATGAAATATACAACCTCATTAAAGTAGGCTGTTAAAATTAAACACCACGGTTATAATTGTTTTTTTTCAAATTTTTCATGGTTAGTGGGTAGTATTTATGTGTCACAAGGCAGTAAATCTGGAAACTACTAAGCACTCAAGTGATCGATATGCATGAAGAAATCAAAAATGCAATATTGATCTCCTGTTGCTTAACAATTTCTGGAATCTAATTTGGAACCTTCCACTCCTAAGAATATGATCTCATCTCATATCTAATCATGATTTAAAATAATGATCAGTAATACAGAAAGACATAGAAATAATCTGTACATAGAAGTATGGAAGTAAAAAACAGGAATGATTAACTTTTATGTAAATGTCAACTCAAAATTTAAACACTTATTATGGAGTAAAATCGATCTCTTGTGCAGATAGTACTTTAACACTTTTTTTAGAGAAATGAATGAGTTTAAGATTTCATTTTTAGTGCACGTTCATATTTGCAGAGAAAAAGAGAAGAAATTTTGAGCTGAAAAAGTAGATTCGAAAAATTTTGGTTCGTTTGTCTCTCTAAAATGAACTTTTGCTTACATTGTTTAATTTACCAAGATTACACGA
>JAPDSC010076881.1:2628-34651 GCA_026290005.1 Latrodectus geometricus | reverse complement strand
GGTCTTAATTAAACAATTAAAGAGGCGTTATCGATCAGTTTTTTACATTTTTAACTTGTCTAAATACCGATAAATTACCATAGAATGTCATAAAAATTCTTGACCTTTCATAATCACGTGATCATTTTAACATAAAAGCCCTTTTTCCTTTTTTATTTCTTCTTAGAAATAGTAAAGATTGCGTTATGCGATTACAAAAATGTATTATTTAAGTAAACATAGAAATTTTTATGTAATTTTGTGGTAAACTTCAATTTATTGCTAATCTAAACTATGAAAATATAAAATGAAGCTATAATTGGATAGTTAAAATACTTGCCCTAGCAGAGTTTTATTTAATAGAACTATTTTATCAAACTGTTAGTGGCAATGAGGGCTTAGTTGTTAAAAAGTATAAATACGGAACAATAAACAAGTTAAATTCCATATGTCATGAATAGAAGTATTGAAATGCTATACCCTAGAAATATTAGGTTGGGGAATAAGAAATCCATTATTTTTATGTTAACTTTTGTAACTTCTTTCAGATTCTCTTTGTAAAAAGCTTTAAAACAATTTTCATGTAGATTTTTAGGTTTTGTGCTAAGCTACGACTTCTGACATGCTGTCAAGTTTGTCTATAAAATATCAAAAATTATCATTCTCGACGATGTTGTATCCATGCGAGGTGCATCCTTAGCATCCAAATACCCAAACGGAATCGACGAATCCAAAATTGTGCGTAACTGGTTGTTACAGTCTGATTGTTATATATAGGACGATGATTGTGCGTAACTGGTTGTTATATATAGGACGATAAACACCTTTCACAATTTTAGCCACCTGGTTAGCATTTTTGCCATTATAAAAGAAAAACTAAAATGTATCGAATTTTCTGTTTGTCGTCTTCTATTTTTTAAAACCTTGTACTCATAACTGAATTAATCAAACAAAAAACCGCAAGAGAATATTTTAGTGTCAAATGTCACCTTTCCAATGAGCATAAATTTGAAATTGTTTGATAGATACCTCACGAGATAGCGATCACTACAGACGTCTACCCAAAAAATAATAGATAACTTTTTCCCCAACCTAATATATATTTCTCGCACATTTCATTAATAATCTGTAGTATGCTTATATTGAATACAAGGAAAAATAATGAATGACCAATACGATATATAAATTAACTACTAATAAGTAAAGACTATTAATTGATAAGGAAAAATATTTGCACTTCAGTCGTCTCTACTGGACGTTACATCCAAATCTCTTCACCAATCGGAAACGATATCGAGGCGTTTTCTATTATGAATAGTGTTTATTCCCGTGAGAATGTTTTGAATATTGATTTTCCTTATCATGCTTAATACAATAAATATTTAAATACTCTCATTATAATTTCAATGGATCTATTGTTTCCGATAGCGCCAAAATGTGTGAAGTATGCTAATAAGGAAATAGAAACCTTTTGAAATGAAATACACTTTATGCATCCATGTGACGCTTTTACTGTGTATTTCCATCCACTAGGTATTTGAAAATGGCCAAATATATACAGGAAATAAATCTCGTTCAAATTCATTGTGCAGAGAAATCGTATTTGTTGAATGGCAGCGAGATTTCAAAGGAATAAATTTGTCACTAGTCCGGTATGATGTGAATGGAATTTTAGTGTTTCGAAGATTTATCCTTATGAGTAACTGATATTTTCAAACAAGGTATTGGAGTTATTATCAAGAGGACATAATTTCAAATAAAATTATTAGGAATATTTCACATAATTTTGTTTAGTATTAACTAACTAAAATAAGATTTAATATAAAGAAGAAAAAAAAGAGTAAAAAAAAAATATATTAAACAATAGTTCATAGGTTCTAAGATGGTTGATCAATAAATAAATAGAGGCATTTTTTTATTTATTACTTTTTTAAAAATATTGAAAAATGTTAATAACAAGGAAAATTGTTCATGTTAACAGACAAAAATGATGCATTTAAAAAGAAAAATCTAAGTAACAAGGTGCAGATAATGAATAAATTTCTGATATATCATGTATATTCATGAAGAAAAAATTATCAATCACAATGTACAAAAAAGTTTAAATGTTTCATAGGCATAAAAATAACTGGGTTCAATTTAAAGATTCTTAGAAATTAAAATAGTGGACTAAATTAGGATTCTATATAATACATTAATGTAATACATCGAGATAATGTCATACATTATTTTCTCGATGAACACCTCCACATACTATGAGATTTTCATCTATTAATATAATGCTATGTATGTATCTTCAAATACTGTGTAATATTATTTTACAACCTGTATATTACAAACACAAAAAATATTTTTTAAATTTATTTTCATTTTCTTCAAAAAAAAAAAAAAAAAAAAAAAAAACTTTAGTATATATATTAAGAATTATGATATTTGAATTAGCCTGAATTTAAATACATAAATAATATAATAAAAGTATCTGGAAAGATTAATATTAACTTGTATTTAAATCTAAGGGATTTATTCCTGATATTTTGCAATAACACTTTAATATTTCAGTGAACACAAATGAAGCCAAAGGAAAGTGTAATCCCAATTTTTAACGTTTATGCGAAGAGTCATGAGCAAATACACAAATTCAAATACAAGAACTTGATTGCTTATATAATTCTGACGGTTAAGTGGAGTTCTGGGTTCTTATTGATTGAAAAGACAGTTAAAGGAATTGAATTCTTTGGATCCTGATTTTGAATTGAATCGACATGGAGTTGAGCAGAGAGGGGCTATTGCTTTCGTGATAGCAAGTCGTAATATTCGGCAAGATTTCAATTTAAAAAATATATATTTTTAAACCTAAATTTATTTACTTACTTTACAATTGAGTACACAACTCAACTTCCAAGTGCTGTATTCACTCTTTGGAATAAAAGTTCTTACATTTCATACCAACCACTGTTGAACAAATTGAAATTTATGTCTACTACTTATTTATAATTTCTATTACTATTTATTGTTTGCTTTGGGTTATATTTATAAAGCAATTTTACTGGGACAAATTCTAGATATTTTTGATTCAAACAGCTTAGTATTATCATTAGATCATAAAGCACATAGAGCACAAGTTTCAAAATTTTTAATTTATTATTTCTAATTAAATGCGTTATCCTCTTGCTGTTTGATTTTGTCTTTTGATATGAGTGCTTTTCATCCTATATTTTAATGAATATTTAACACTAATAATTTTGCAATATCCAGGTATTTAAATTGTTTATTTTTTATTTACTTTTATAACCCATTATTAATTTCATAAATTTGTGAAGAAAATATAGCAAAGTTTTATATACTAATATATAATAGTTCAAATTTAACATTTAAAGTCTTTGAAAAATTGTTTCCTTATTCAGGAAGCAGCTTTAAATCATGTGAATGCTGAGTTTGAGATACTCTTAGCATAACAATGAGTGTTTACTAAGCTTAAAAGATGATTATGAAAACTTAGTCATTTATTTTTAGCTGTTTAGAGATGAACGCAACATGCATTACTTATAAGTAATGTCCTCTTGACAAGAATTGAATAATAAAATAATGATACAAATCCCTTAAGTTAATATTCAGTTTTTTTTTATTCATTCATATCTGCATAATGCTGCAAGAAAAAATACTTCCCATCAAAAATTTTGACTTTTTATAATAAGCTGAAAAAGAGAGAAAAATTTAAGTCACTCTCAACTACTAAACTATTCTATTCTTCACAGGAATAATCTTTTAAAAGATTCTCCATATTAATATTGTAGTTAAATATTAACAGAACTATAAAGACTATTTAAACATGTATTTTAACAAACGTTTTTTGCTTCTAATTTTAAACATTTTATCCACTATTGATTTTGAACTTAGAGCTTTTAATGATACCGCATATTAAACAGAATTTCACAATATATTTTGCCAACAATATTTTCATTAAACGTTTCAGATATTAAAGTTGATATTTCTATGAAAGAAATAATTCCATTGTAACTAAGTTGTCAAAAAACTATGTCCAAAAATCAACCACGGTAATAAGTAATGTATTAAATACCATACATTAGCTCAATTTTTACCGATATGTTACTAATGCTAAGTATAATACATATTTGCTGAAAGAATATGAAATCAAGAAATAAATTTTACGTTATTTTTTGATAATTGTTATGTGTATTTATTGTAATATTATAATATGCATTTACGGTAATACATAAGACTATGCTCTTAAGTATTTCACTAAAAGCTATGTGTACTATATAAAAGTAGCAAAAGGCAATAAACTAAAATGCATATTTTAAGTAATTAGAAGAAACTTTCACATACAAATGATTAAATGCTAACCTGGTTTCATAATACATGATTCTCGTATTAATTATAAAAAAAAATGAGCATTGAGTTTATGGTTGAATATATGAATGACTTCTTGACTATTTATTGAAAGCAGCCTAAGCATAAGTCATTCTTTTACGAAAAAAAGTCTTAATGTTAAAAAGCAAACTTGAAGATTGCTTGGATTTTTTGGCTCAAGCTCCAATATAGGACCAGCTGTGCCATCAACAAGAAGATAAAAGATATTGCTTGGTCTTAGCCACATGGATGCTATAGTTATGAAATGTGGTTTTCAGATGGTGACTCTTATTTTCCAAGCAATGCCATTTGTATAGATAATTTTCAGCGTAAAATCATCGACATAAAAATTGGTAATAACGTCTGTGAACTAAGCCTAGCAATAAAACTACAATTTAATGTTCAGAAAAAAAGCTCATCAATATTTGTTATGTTATATTCATTTAATTAGAATCTTTGGAATCAAGGAAATAGAGGATCTGATAGCTCAAACAGAGCAACTCATTCAGGGTTGTAATCTGAAAAGAATAGCAATTTGCCTCAAGTATTAATCAGATATTGACTGATTGTTTTTACGTTTATGAGTTGCAAAACGCTATCCAGATTGGTTTTGTTTAACGTTAAGCAGTTACGTTTTCCCCACTCAGGTTTACTCGACAACTATCTACAATATAAAGTGATTCTCAAACCATTAAAATTTCTACATCCACGTGTTGGAAATCGCGTACTATTGTATTAAGGGTTAGAGTGTGAAATATGTAGTTGCCAATACGGCAATGTATTTTGGAAAAATCACACGTGTGACCTCACATTTATTATTCATTTTTATTTAAGATCTACAATCTAGTTTCTTACAAATGCTGGAAAGGATTATTTATATTGTCTGCATTATAATTAATGAATAAAATAATAAAAAAGACTATAGCTGACATCAGACGAATTCTTATCTGCCAATGTATTTACCGTAATGAGGCAATACATTTCATTAGGACATTAGAATTATATCCTAAAATTAAAATAATTTATATTCCCCGTATTCTTCATTTACTCATCAATATTTATCACATTCTTGTCATTTCTTCATAGAGTTGTCTTTAAAACATCCAAAATCATGTCACCAAAAAGTAAACCTTGACCTAATAATTTTGCTTATTATTCTATGTTCATATTTCGTACATGAAGGCTGATTCGATACTGATTTACGGTGCAAAATTTACTCCGATTCACTACAAATATCTAAAACCGAGATTAGGATCGAACGCATCAACTCTTGAATTGAAAGTCACTTTGCTAATTATACAACTGCCAACGCAACGACGAAATGATATGAGAGGTAGAAATGAGTTTTGTTTTAAAATTAATTTGTTGAAAATGAGTTTTGTTGAAGGAATTGAAATAAAACGAAATTTGAAATTATAAATTAAGCAGCTGATTAATAAACATTTCATTTGTCATATTTAAAACATTCGTTTATATTCAGAAACTAACAAGTTCAATGTTTTTCATCAATAATTAAGTGAATTATGCGTAAAATATTTTTATATTTATTACAGAAAAAGAAACTCACTGCAAAGTTTTAAGAAATTCTGATAATTCTTGAACTGTATAAATAGAAAATAGCTCACTTAACATTACTTCAGTATCAGATATTTAAAATAATAACAGCATTTTACTAATTACAGTTAGAAGTATATATTCAATAATCGGTTCCCCTTAACATGCATACTTGACTCATTTTTGTTTATTCTTGGTTTAAAAAGGAAGAATGGAAAAAAAACCTCATTTTTTTCAGAATAGAAAAGTTAAATTTTCATGTATTTTTCTTCCCAAAACTCTGCCAAATAATAAAAAAAACAAAGCAAATAATGAACGAATTTTGTAGTTAAATTATCCACCCTGTCAAGCGTAAGAAAATACACACAAAGAAACAATCAGGAAATAATAAAGCTTAGAAAGAAATGTTCATCTGTGGTGTGAGTGAAATTTTGTAAAATTTTTTTCCAACTCCAACCGAGACCGTAACTAAATAAAAAAATATTGATGTTTTTAGATAAACCAGTCAAATGGAACAAAATTTATGCTTTCTAGTTCAAATTAAACTCTACACACGCCTCCGTGAACTGAAGTGAACCGATGGAAAAATGTCTCGTTTTTCTTCGAACTGTTATAAATATTAAAATACTGTTACAAGCATAGACAAGTCAGAGGAATTAAAAGAGATAACGCCCTATTAATCCCAACAAAATGTTACAACGTGAAAATCTTTTTTAAAAAGTAAAAATGTTTTCATTTTTATTCTATCCTTCATTATTTCAGCGTCGCTTTCCGGTTGGAGAAAAAGAGGGAAAAATTATTCTCCGTTAACAGTTAATTAAAATTTTTCTCCCCCATCTCTTCCCAGTTTCCCTCCGTACATTTAGGGAGAGATTTTTTTTAGAAGGATTCTTTAGGAATCAGATAACAGCAAAAATTTTAACCGAGAAGGGATTTGTAACTTGCATTTGCTATTAGCAGCTGCATATTTTTATAGTGTTTTTGATAAATATTCATCATTTTTCATCCCAGACGCATTGATTTCAAAAACGTTTGTTAATCGGGAACAGCTTTATTTTTTCAAACTTTATTTTAAGTGAAAAAAGAAGTAACATTCAATGACACTCTGGATAAAGTATTTTCTAATTTCTTTCATATTTTTCAGTTAAAATTTTAAAAACCATCAAAATATTTCTGAAAATTGGTAAAAAGTAAACATGAATGTTTAATGGAAAATATAATAAATATTTTCCTCAATAAGATGCTTTATTTAATGCGAAAAAATTAATTGAAATGCTTTATTTTAATATGAACACATTAATTAAAATTAAACAAAATTAATTAAATAATACTAAAGTTTATTAAATTACTTTTAAGCAGATTGTTTTCTTTTCTAAGCTTTATTTAAAGGTAAAATTCCTCATCAAGAGAAAAAAAATTAAGAAATTATTCTTTCAGCATTGTAAATTGATGAAATCTCTTCATGTCACTTTTCAAAGTCAATTTTCCTCAAAACTTATGTGTATAGATATATTCTAGTTTGTTAATATTTAGATGAAAATATAAAAACATTGCTATTATAAATTACTTTCAACTTTAGTGATCGTTTGAACCTAATTTTTTCCTGTACATTTTTTTTTATTCACAACTATATTAATATAAATTTGAAAAATGACAATACTTAAGCTAATTATGTTGTTTGTATAATTATGCTCAACAGGTGAAGTTAATTATAGTCTTTACGTTTCTGAATATATTATATATGTATAATTTTTTGCAATATAAAAAACTCCATGACTAAATTATCTCTTCCTGATGAAAAAATCAAATGTTTAAATACTTTTCCATCCAATACATGTAATAATTAATTCATGTGTGCTCTACTTTCAAATACCAATAAATTTCTAGAGTAACCATTAAACAATTTAAATTATTAAATTCTATTGTAAAAATAAAATTTTAAGAAGTTTTGAATAAAATAAAATGTAAATTTTCTTATACATTTAACTTGTCTGATCTTGTAACAAACTGTTTCGAAAAAATATCCAATTTAAAAATAACTAGTATGTCAAGTGAAGCAATAATTGAGCAACTAAATATTCATTATACTCTCGAAGTGTTAGAATTTATTTATAAGTATTTTGTAAAATAAGAAAAAAAATTATTAAAATAGTTCAATGGTAGCATTTTCAAAAACAATTATTGTATAATATTTGTCTATAAATAAAAATCCCATTAAGGAATTTAATTTTCTTTAAGGCAGAAATTTTACTTCTAAATGACTTAAATAGTAATATCAAATTTCCTGAATTTGCATTTTTGCAAATTATTATATATAAGTCCTTTTATATACAAGTATATACTGCGAAGTCCAAGAACCTGCAATCTGAAATACATTCTTTAAGATGAGCTTCAGAAAATTTAACTTCAAAGTAAAAAAATCGATTTCTGCTAAATGTATTCCTTAATTTGTTTTACGCGTTATGCAACAAATTAAACTTAGTAACGTTTATCTAGAATAAGTGATGAGGTACACATATGAGCTTCTCTCTTTTTGTCTACATAACACATTAATGAATACTCAGTATTCAGAGACTAAATAATGCACATGGGTTGTCGATTTGTTTTCAGTCATCAAGATAAGTCTACTAAGAAAAATATGTGGACATATATGAACAAAATGCAAATATTTTTAGTCATGTTGTTAGCAGAAAAATAAATTTTAAATTGTTACACTGGATTAGTTTTCACACTTAGAGCTCTTCATGTATCAAAATATTGGAAGCGATGCTTTCAATTTAGAATACAAAAATAATTCAAATAATTTATTTAGTGAAAAAAATAATTCGTTAATAAAAATTCTCCCTGTTTTCTGAAAAATAACAAAAACAAATTATCAACAAAAAAGTAGCTGTCAGTATCTTCAGTACGATAATTTGTGATAGCTTAGTTATATTTTTATCTATGTTCATTATAAGGAATTGATAGCGTAACTGACTACGGATGGGGAGGACCTGCGTTCGAATCCCGGCTCAGGCATGGATGTACTTTCTCTTTCTATCTCTCTGTGTTTCTTGTCCTTTCCTCAGATGCTTGATGAATGTGGCCCGCCCTATAAACGGGTTTGTGGTGGTGTGACATGGGCGATGCTACACATACCTCCGTGACTTGGTTCACAGGTCCCACCTGGTAACGATAAAAGGAGTAGCAGTTTCCAGCCTTGTTGCGACTAATGGGCTAATGTTTCTTACTTACTCAAGGGTGTCCGCCATTAGAAAAAAAAATATTAAGAATTGATCAGTTTCATTGAAAGCTTTTAATAACCACTTATAAATACGGAGACGTTCATAATTATAGGATATTAATACAAAATTCTTTATTTAAAGAATATTTTACATACAAAATTTCTTCATGGTTTATTAAAAAGTTCGCAAAATTATCTTAATTATTTCCATCTTTCCAGTTAGTTTTATTACTCAATAAGATAGACTATTTTTCATCTTATACGTATCTTAAGAATAAAGTTTAAGATATTTGATAACTAGAACGTAAAAAAAATAGAAATCATTTCTAAAGGACGGAAAAACATAAAAGAAGCGTGTCCTTTTCTCTAAGAATCCTCTTGGCAATATGCCCTAACGATGAGAACATTTTGCTACACAGAAGCATTTTGAAGTAATTCCAAGTCTGCATCTTCCGATGCGTCGTTACTTCATTTGATAATGTGTAACAATTTAAATTGCTTTTTATGCACTTTTAATTAAATGGATAGATAGATTCGAAGAAAGGAAAGAAGAACGAAGGATTGTGAATCAAATGATCCTAATTAATAACAATGTCTGCCTGCCATTGTCTTTTGTTTTTAGTTGCATCTCCTTAGTGAAAATTGGGGTCGTGTAATTGTAGCTTGAAAGTGAATTTAATTTTTATATGCTAACTTTTATTTTGTATTTCATTCTAACTTTATAAATTGGTTTCATTTCATGCAATAAATATGGGTTATAAAATAATGTGTATAGATATACGAATCATTCATTTTAAACAGAAAATAAATAATTTAATCGTGCGACAACATGGAATTTTTCCCATTATTTAAGTTCTAAAGAGAAATAATAAAATATTTAAATAATTGTTTTGATATTACATTCCATAAAAGACTAATTTCAGGGAAACTTGATCAATCAAAATAATAAAAACCAGATTCGATTTTATTACCGCATACTGTTATCAAATTTATAACTAATCATAGATGTGCTTTTAGATTAAAGCATTACCTATTGTTTGTTACTCAATATTTATAATATATATTACCATAAAAATTAAAATGTTATTGTATATTATACTAAAAGCCAACCAACCTATCTAGTGGTTAGTGTAACTGACTACGGATGGGGAGGTCTTTGGTTCGAATCCCGGCTTGGGGAGGGATGTACTCTCTTTTCTGTATTACTTGTCCTGTCTTTAGATGATGGATGAATGTGGCTTGCCCTATAAACGGTTTTGTGATGGTGTGGTGTGGGCTATGCTACTCATACATCCGTGACTTGGTTCACAGGTGCCCACCGGGTAACGATAAAATGAGTAACAGTTTGTTGCCTTGTTGCGGCAAATGGGCTAATGTACTTACTTTCTTGCTCAAGGGTGCCCGTCATTAGAAATAATAAAAAAATATTATACTAAAATAAAATTTAAGCCTTAAACAAGCTGATTTTCTGTCCCGAAGAACTTAAAAAACTACCTGTAAAAACAGTATTAGATACAGTTCATGGGAAAATTTTATTTTGTTTAATCTTCTCTTAACAATACAAAAATTAAAGTTTAAATAGTATCTTTTGTGTTGTATTTAGAGCTAGCCGAAAGAAACACCAAACTTATTTGAGAATAATTAATATACACTTATTAAATAAAACTTAATAAATACAGATCGGATTTTTTCGTTTTTTTTAATTTTTAGCATGATTAACTTAATGAAAATATTATAATGTGATTTAATTTTATGGTAATTAGAAACCTTTAGTACATATTTAATAAAAATTTGCATATAAAACACATAAAGCCAATTCATTTTGGAAACTTTCGTGTTAATTATTCGCCCTACTATCACTTTTGGATCACGAGTACTGACTCGACCATGGTTTGCCTTAAGCTCTAAAAATAACTGTCCGAACTGAGAGTAGAATCCAAAATCTATTAAAGTAACTGCGCCAAATTTTCAACTTTGCTTGAACTATCTAAAAATTAAATGATTCTGGTAATAAGGAATGCACATAAATTTCTTTATAGAATTTTGCTCTCTAAAAAATCTACACTTATCAAGAATTGTGTCACAAATTTTAGTTGGTAATTGTTTTCGGAAATTTATTATAATTTTTATACCAACCATTTCATGAAAATTTGAAAATGAATACAAGGATAGCAGAATGAAATTAACTACAGTATTTCCAGGAATGAATAATTATTAGATAAAGGATTTGTTTTTCAAAAAATTGACAACATTATATTAAAGTGTAAAAATTTATGCATTGAAGCATTTTAATAAATAATTCTTAAAAATATTTCATAAGTATTATATATTTCCTAAAACTGAATTTAAAAAAACAGATAATTATCAAAAAATATTCTAAAAATGTGTCTCATAGTCTAAGAATCCTAGACTTTTTTATCATTGATTATTTATCTACTCTGGTAATTTATTGACTTAATATTTCTAAGTAACATTTTCAAACTCACAATTATTTCTCAAAAATTAATTGAGTTTTCACAGCAAATAGTGAAAATAGTTTTGGAAATTTATAAGTATATTCTATTATTCGAAAAGTATTGAACTTATTTACATGAAAATATTTCGTATTGTAAACATTTGCAACTTATATACTCGTATACATGTTATATCAGATAGAAGATTTAATGTAACTATCTTATCCAATATTTGACGCACATATAAATGATCTCACAATTATAAGTCAGTATAAGATCCAAAGAAAATAATATTCCTATTATAATCCAAAGTCAATTTTAAGATATCTTACGATTGTATTTATCTAAACTGTTCAATTAAAATTATTTCTTATTGAATTGATAATAAAGAGTGAAACATGGAAAATTCAAATCTAATTTGCACAAAAGTCATGCTTAAACGACTAATTTTGTCAATATATATGGGTTGTCGCATTTTTTGACCCACAAACGTCATTCAGAATGAACAAATTCAAATGTTGACATAAAATAATATCATACATAAATGGAGATGTTTATTAATAAATTGAAAAAATAATTTTCGAAGTTTTATATCTTTCCTGGTATTTCAATACCTTGAAAA
Source organism: Latrodectus geometricus (assembly GCA_026290005.1). Taxonomy (NCBI): domain Eukaryota; kingdom Metazoa; phylum Arthropoda; class Arachnida; order Araneae; family Theridiidae; genus Latrodectus; species Latrodectus geometricus. The sequence goes on along the minus strand of JAPDSC010076881.1, from coordinate 22,449 downwards.
TTTCACATGAATGATGAAAAATAATCATTAATTTGAAACTTTCAAATTCTACAGTTACTTCTTTTATATCCACGAAGAAAATAAGTATATTAAAATACATTTCCAACATACGTAAATATAAAATCAGCATACAATTTTATGCATTCAAATTATAAAGAAACGTACATTAGTATAAATTTTCATAGAATTAAGTAATTTGCGGTTTATATTCAAGAAATTTTGATTCAAAGTAAGTAAATCTACATCAAATTTTGAATAACAGGTGGTTCAATGGTAACTTATTTCTTGTTTACATCTTACTAAAACCTCATGTTTCATTGATTATAAATATTTCTTATTAATACTACATCCAATTATTATCCACTATTAATTACGTTTAATAATATATTCGTAATAGATTCAAACATATTTTACTTTTTTCTTATTAAATATACAGTTACATCTCAATTTCAATAAATATTTAATAAATCACTTTCATTTCTTTATATTCAATCATTGAATATCATTTCAGATATAAAGAAATTTGTTTTTTTTTTTTTTAGATTTTTGTTTAAACACGATTCTTGACTAACTAATAATCGAAAGGTACTTAACTCTTTTGCATACATATATATTAAAAGCCTTTATAAATATTTTCATCTTATATCTAAAAATATAATGAGATTTTAATATTATAGCTATTTTTAACTTATAGGTACCACCACCAATACGTATTTATTCGTACATTAATTTACACCGATAAATAGAAGATTACGATTGTAAAGTAAACACATCGATGATTAAAGTGGGATAAAGAGTGAATAATTTATATGCTATCAATAAATAAAAACTGACATTCCTGGATTCAATCATATTTGATTTACTTAGCATATTTGGTTGTATATCCTCGTTCCTTTTAATTCATTCTGTTTTCCGTTTGAAAAAGCGCTTCCTTATTTATTATAAACATAAATGGAAATTTCGTTCAAGAATGACTTATTCTGAAGCTGTTTGAGTGGACGTTTATTAAGACATATTAACGATTCACTAAACGCGGGGTAAGCATTTAAGCTCTGTTCTATTTTATCTAAATTGCATTTGACAAGTTGGGATTTATTGTATTACTATTTCAATGAGAAAAATGCTTTAACATTTCTTAAAAATATTTACCGCATGCAGTTTGATGTATTGACTTGATATTAATTTAATCAACATATAAAATTTTTTATTCAAATATTTTCATGCAATATTACTAAATCCATTTTGATATTATAAAATGCGCTATTTTCTAAGATATTTTTGTTTTTTCCATAGTTGTGTGTGTGTGAGTTCTATTTCACATTTAAAGTTATTCCATTCTTGTAATACTTTTTCTGAGTTATGCAGAAACGGTGTAGATGAATTTGCCAGGAATTTTATAAAAATAACTTAGATAAATCTGAATAGGAACTCATGGAATAATCTATACATTGAACGAAATATCAAAATGTATAATTTGAGATTTTTGTTCATAACTGTATTTAAGTGACTATTATAACAGATTAACTATTAAGTAAAGTGAGACAAATACTGAATTGAATGTGCATGGTTTGTCATGTGGGATGATATTCCTTGCTTAAGAATTGCTGCGCTAAAAATACAATGTAGCCGATCAGCAACAAAGAGAAATGAAAATTATTAATGAAAAATGTGTATAGTACACACGCTTGATTTAAATTGTATTTAAATAAATTTATAAAAATTTATATTCAATTGTTCTTTTTTAATTTTTAGTATATTTATGAAGTGTTTGATGTTAATTTTATATGATGTATTATAATTGATAATATGTTAGTTATAGACTCACTAGAATTAGTATAATTGGTACTTATGATATTATATAATATATATATATATATGAATGTATAAAAAAACATGCATAGTTTTGAATAATTTTATTACTAACTCTAAGCAGATTAGAAAGGCAGGCATCGTAAGATGTCAGGAAATTAAGGTACAGTATTCAAATGGGGAATATCTAAATTGATTTAACAGCAAATTCAATCGGGCTTGTGCTTGGTAATGGAAAAATTATATAAATATTTTTTCCATAATTTTTCCATAAAATTATACAGCATTTCAATGATAATAATCTAAAATTATGGTTGGTTGGTTTTGTTTTACACTTTATAGTCTTTTTTGTATATGAGAATTTACTAAACCTTTGAGATATCATTTACACATAAGGTTATTCTGGGCTCATGATGTTTAATTAGTTAAAAATATATACAAATCCACAACAAAGAACCAAGCTGCAGGTGGAAACCAAACGTACAATCTGTTGAACAGAAGGCAGATCATAAACCATTGGGAAGACAGCTCGGTTTTATAAGGACCTAGCAAGAACAAAGTTACAGGAATTTGTAACAAACATTTTAATGTAGATTCATCAGGGTTTGGAAATTATTTTGTTGGGACATTGCAACATCTTGCAAATCTTAAAATGAGATTTTGATTAAGGTTTTACAGATTTGAGATTATTCCTAGAATCCATTATAATACTGCGCACTGCAAAAGATTGTATTGTTTTAGTTTTATTGAATCATATGAATGTGGTATCCCCAGTTTATTTTTTAAAGTGATTTAATTGTAGGAACCAATGTATAAGACGTATTTGCAGGACTCAAAATTCATTTAAGATGTTTTAATTTTTTTTAGTCTTATTTCTTTTAATGAAAATTTAGTCATAATCGGGATTAATTGCTTTCTGACATCTTATATTAGAAATTTTTTTGTGAGAGGCATTGTTGAGAACATTTTTTTTTCTTTTTTTGCATTTTGTTTATTACATTCTCATTCATTTTTTTATTTTTTTATTTATTTCTAATGGCAGGCACCCTTGAGTATTCAACCCATTTGCCGCAACAAGGCCAGAAACTGCTATTCATTTTATCGTCACCCGGTGGGCACCTGTGAACCAAATCACGGATTTACGAGTAGCATCGCCCACGCCACACCACCACAAACCCATTTATAGGGTGGGCCAATTCATCCACCATCTGAGGAAAGGACAAGAAACACAGAGAGAAAGTACATCCATGCCCAAGCCAGGATTCGAACTCAGGTCCTGCCCATCCGTAGTCAGTTACGCTAACCACTAGACTGGTTGGGCGGCGTCTTTTTTTATTTATTATTTAAAAAAATGTTTTCTTATAATGTAGACTTGGGAGATTAATTATAATTTATTCACCTTTATATTTCCAATTTTATTTTGTTATGATTTAACTATAATTAATGAAATAGGAACTTGCTAATTGCTTATAATGAAAATTATGGTCATTCAGTAAGGAAAAATTAAAAACAAGCTTCTAAAATCGTGATTTAATTAGATCAGACAAGCTAGATCATACCCTTTAAGAGTCATAAGGCAATCCCAGTCTAATGTTAAATTTTCAAATCTTCTGACTCGTCTAAGGTGTAAAAAGTGTCAGAGGTGCTTTTTTTAAACTATAAACGACCTCAGTATTTATGAATATTTATTCCGCATTGTTTTTCTAGCTAGACAGCTCCAACCGACAAGAAAAACAGCGGAAATTGTAGACTTCACGAGTCTCCTAATTTTAACACGGGAAGCAGGGACATTAATCGTTTTCCTCTTCTCACCCTATCAAAATATTTCTGAGCCAAAAACGGAAGTTTATCTTATTTTTCCACGACAGATAACAAAGTTTCTTCTCAGATAGCGTCCGTAACATTGACCTTTTTTTATTCTTATCTTTCCAAACATTTATGTATGTTTCAGACACGTTGTTTAATCAAAATAAACGGTTTAATTTCTTACGTCCTAATTACTCTCACAAAAATAAATTATTGAGAAGTCGTGTGTGTGCGTGCATGTGTGTAAAAAGTATTTATAAAATAATACTCTTAAAATAATTATGAATTGAAATCTAAGGTAAATTTGGATTAAAATACGAAAAAAAATGTCAGTTTCTGAATAATAAAGGTTATATAGTTAAGTAATTTTACAAACTTACATGATTTAGATAAGTTTAGTCGCATAATTGTTCTTTTTTTTATTAGAGTTAATTTAGAAAGAGATTAACAGTTTAAAGAAGATGCTGAAAGACTATACAAGCATCCACATCCGAGACGGAAATCGAAGACATGAACAGGTAAATCAAAGAACAGAGAGGTATAATTTGTGTATCAGATTGACCATAATTTTATTTGTTTTACTGTGTTTAATTAAAGATATATTATTTTACTAGCAAAACACGAGTATTACGTGGTTACAAGCATTATAAGAAATTGGTTGCCTCAAAATATAGTGTATATATTTTTTTAATCAGAATCAATGTAATTAATAAAATTCTTTAAATGTTTTCTTAGCTGAGCCACTTGCTGAATGATCAGCGCCTTAGACATCATATCAAAATTAATTATCCTCTCTTCAATATCGAATTAACTTATTTATAGTAATTCGTAATCAACGTTTAACTCTAGGCTTTGTATAATTAATCTTCGTTAATATTTAATTTTTTTAACAATGCTTACATAATGAAGACTGGAAAAATTACAAGAAATAAACTAAATTTGAGTCACCGTTCATGAACATATAAATGTTCATGAACGGTGTTTGCTCAAATTTAATTTAATTAATAATTTTACTAAATTAATCAAATTTAGTTTAATATTAATTATTAATAATAATAATTTGAATATTTATTATTTACTTAGTAACATGAAAATAATAAAAATAACAAAATACTAGAGTTAAGACAATTTCAGAAAATACAATTTTCCAATTGTGAAAAAACTTAAATTATACACTCCAAACTTTGGAAACTTAAATTATGTAACTCTTCTAAATTTTGAAATAATACTTATAAAGAAGTTAAAACCATAGAAGCGCAAATAATTTGTTTTTATGGACTTTAAACTTATATTTTTGTATCAAATGACTTATTGATTTTCAATTCTTAATACTTTATATAACTTTAAAATTTCATTAGTTTGTTATCGGACTAAAGACCTGTTCTGTAAAAAAACTGAATCTGTCCGAATCTATGGTTTAAAAAGGCTTTTGAATCAGTACAATTATTGCCCATATTGGTTTAGTTTGGAATTTTAGCGGTTAAGGATTATTTTTATGCTTCCGTGGGCTTATTATAAACGCGGTTCTGCATTTTAAAGACAATTTCAAATGCTAGATATTACAAATTGTAGATGGGATTTGGACACACAAATTATTATAATGAAAGCCATAGCTCAAACTATGAGATTAGATCAATAACCCCGCTGAGGAGTATGTGAAGTCCTTAAGTTGCTGAAGTGAAAGCCATAGCGATATAGTCATAGTACTCTTCATATTGGAAGGTAATGGATTCGATCACAGCCACTGTATAACAATTAATGATGAATGTTGCGCTTCCTTATGCACACGACTGTCATCTGTTTTGGGTGCTTCGGAGTTTAAGATGTTCTTCTATACGTTGAATAATTATGGCTCAGGATATGTGAAGTCTTCCCTGAACGCAGGTTTACATAATGATCAAAAACATGGCAATTTATGAATTCAAATATAGTTTCAAAATCTAAATTAGTATATTTTACTGATTTATATAGTATAATAATAATAAAGTTGTTTAATTATATTATAATTTAATTTAAACAAAATTCCTAGCAAAGATAGTTTTTGTGGTTATGAACTTTCTAAATTTCAATAAAGAACACTTATTAATTGATAAGCAAGGTTTTAAGAGGCAATAATATTTTTCAATATTCATTTTTAAATTTTCGGCACATATGTTAATGACAAGGAAATAATTCTTAACAAAGTTATTTTATCTTCATTTGCATAAACTGCATATTAATAAAAATAAAATTTGCCTTGTTCTCTTTTGACACTTTTCTATTGTGTCTTCTCAAAGTACGGCTGTTTGGGGGAAAAAAGAAAACTTATTGATACATTCAAATATTTGTACTCCCTTGAGCAAGCAGTAAGAGGATTTAGAAATGTTTCGTAGATTAAAATATGTAACTGCTTCATTTCGGAAATTTGTTTACTAATATAATCTGCAGTAATATTTTGTAAATAAAAATTTAAATTTAAAAAAAAACATTCTCAAAAATAATTCAACCAATATTAAGTTTTTCATTACAATGTTTACTAGTAAAAATTAACTCGAATTTTCTAATAAATAATTTAATAAGGAAACTGAAATGATTTTTAATACAGTAAACGTGTAAATTAAAATAGTATCAAAATATTTAGGGATACACAATATCTAAACATTGAAATGGTGAATAAAGTCTCATATTTCAATTTAATTCAAATCAGATTTTGAAAGATAAATTATTAAATGGCCCTGCATGCACAGGGACCAAGGGTTCGTTAAATAATTGTTTAACAACTTATTGAGTCTGATATATGAATAAAATTATTCAAAACAATTCATTTCTTATAAAACATAAATAAAGCGTTAACTAGATACTTTAATTGAAAGGAATGTTTAATGAAAGCATATAATTATTTGCATTCAATTAAGTTCTAAAAATAAAATTCAAGTATAAATTAAAATTTATTCCGTCAATATTTTGAAAATTTCAAAACAATTAAAACTTGCATTCCTATGAATTAATTTATTCATATTTTGACTTATTTAAAATGAAATATAAAATTCTATAACACCTTTTTAATTTGTACTATTTTAAGTTTTTAATGAGTAGTAATAAAATTGGTATTTAAATTAACATTCTTCATTCCTATAAATCATTTTTAATTTAAAGAAATCCGTTATTACAATGTTCTAAAATATGCAAATTCAAATGTCATGTAAAATTCTATTATAATAAATATTAATATCCGAATCTACAATCAGAAGATTATTGAATTCTCAACATTGTTATTGATGATCAATCAAATAATAAAATTGAAGTTTGACAACATTAAAATTAATGTTTTTCTAGTATATATCTTGTCATTACTTATTAAATTTCTAAATGAACATTGATTTTTCAAATAAAGCTTCAATTAAAAAAATTAAAAGTTTGCAGAAATTAATCTTGTTTTGTAAGTTCTTACATTTTCAGGATGTATAACTTACAGCATATGATTATTTTAAAAATAATTTGACTGGACAAATTGAGTGAAATTTATTTGTGATGCAAGGTAAATTTCATTGAATTCTAATTCTAAAACAATCGTAATTACATTAAGAGGATTCTGTTTAATAATTACTATAGAATTTTATTTAAAATTTTTAAGATTTTTGTCTTGCAAATAAAAAGATTTTTAAAATATAGAATTCTAGTGTTTTCTTGTTTTAAATCAATTTTTGAATGTATGTCTAAATATAAATATGTGACAACTTTTTCATAAATAATTGCAGATTTTGCATTTTTCCAAAAAGATAAAAAGTAAATATTAAATTTTATTGGATTAAATATTTCCATGCTCAAATTTATGTTTGAAGAACTAAAAACTTTATCTCAAACAAAAAGAAGTTTTAAGTTGAACAAAATAATTCCAAATTTATAAGAAAACACTTAAAAAAAATTCTAGCGATTGCAACTTAACAACTCGAATTATTTTAAGTCAATATTTTAAAATGCATTCAGATACAATCGGACATACCTTGTGATACACTGAAGACATTCATTCAATAAGTTGGATCTTCTCGATTTCTCCAACCATGCTTTGGAAACATCTTCCCTTGTTTCAGTATAATCATCGAGCGATCTCTATCTTGGCGCCAATCAAGCAGAGATTTTGTCATAGAAAAAATGAAAGCGCCAAGAAAATCGCAGCTGGTATCATTTTAAAAATCTCTATTCGAACCAAAATATTTCCTTATTATTTTTTTATTGCAACCATCTTCCCACCTCCCGATCGTCTGCATCGGGAGATATTTTTGAGGATACGGGATCTGGCTACCGTGGTTTAATTCCACGATGCGAATCACGTGATATCGAATTCGAGAGCAGCGCCATCTGAAGCCCGAGAGATAGAACAAGAAGAACATCCAATTTGTTGTCTTCCGAACGATTGGACTTTTTTTATGTACAATTTAGGGAAGAGTTGGGGATTTTCTACTCGATTCGGTAAAACAACAAATCCTTCGTTTGTTTCGGTTTACTTTCTTAGACATTGTAATTTCGATTGTGGAATTTCGTTCTATCGTTTTAAGAAAAATACAGGAAAATTCTGGTATTCAATGAAATTACAGAGATTTGTTTTATACTGACATCGCTTTCAATTCGCTCAAAAAAATCTGTACTCCAGTAATTGGATAAACTTCCTAATTTATGAACGCTTTCTAATACAAAAGAAATAAAATTATTGAAAGGTTGTGTATTTAAAGAATAACTGAACAGCAAAATAAACTTGAATTTATATGCAAATAATATTTTAATTAAACTGCTTGTTTTAAGCTTTCTTGTTTATAAATTATTTTTAACTAAACGAACTTCTATCCCACCAATCAAATTAAGAAACGATAGAATTTGAAGTAAGCATTTATGTCTAAAATAGTGCTTATTAAGTGTTAAATTTGTACATCGTACATTAATTTTAAACAGCATAAACATTTCTAAAGAATATTTTAAATTATTTTAAACATTTATATTTCAAATAATCCATTTAACAATGATATCCTAATAATTATTTTTAATAGAAATTTGGTTAAATAAATGATATTTACATTAAAATAAAAAAAAGAATTTTAGGTTTTTTTAGAAATACCCATTGGAACTTCTCTTGACATGCAATTTTAAGAAATAAATCTTTTCACATTTAAATATTAGTATTTTAATTTAAGAACACTGTGCAAAATATAATATGAATAAGGAATTTCTTATAAATATGCTTAACTTATAAACTAATTTCCATTCATTAAAAATTATTTAAATATTTACATTTGACAAATTATATATAATTTTCATATTTTAATTTTACATCTTCGAAGAAAGAATAAAGCTACCTTACTTTTATGTTGAATGATTACAATAAGTTAATGGATATATTTTTATTTTGGCTAGAAATTGTATTGAAATAAAATTAATTTTCTTTTTTTTATTCTGTATCGTGATCTTGAACAAAGATTCAGAAAAAATTAATAATTTTAGTGCAATTAAAATTTTAGACAGAATTGTTTCATTTCGTATCAAAAAATAAATTTTAAAGGAGTGAATTAATTAAATTTTTAAAATAAAAAGAATTGTTAACTTAAATCTTTAGTAATACTTGCTCACATCTAAAATATCATATTTCCTCTATAATTTTAGAAAACACGTTAATATCATAATATTTTGTGTGTAATGTAGTAAACACAATTACATTATATTTCTACATTATTCTAAGATATTTGTCATCTTAAATATATATTAAGGAAAAAAATTAAGCAAAAATATATATTAATTTTTCTGTATTAAAATATCTAAATAAATGATTGTATAAATAGAAATTATAAGTTTTCGACACTCCTTTCACGTTTTGTGTGTTTAAATTGTGCAAAAGACGACCTTCAAAAAAGTTTTAGTAATAATCGGAAATGTGCACTACGATAAAACTTTAAATCTGCTTTTCACAGTTTTCACCATCATTAAGATTTAAGATTCAAGTCATCATTTTTTTATTTATCATGATCTATAATTTAATTTGATCGTTTCCAAATGTATAACGAATGCATTAATAACAGGATAAAGGGACACATTAGTACTCATATGCATAAAACTCTTAAGTAACCATGAAAAGTTTATTGCACCAATTTGACACCAATATATGTTGCACCAATAAAATTTTTATAATTTTTATTGGTGCAACTTATATTAGTTACTTAAGTAACGAGTATAAATGAGCAACTAAAGGAAGAATATTGTTTGGTATGAATATTTAAACGAAGAGTAAAAACTTTCATCTACGATCTATAGTTACCGTATATAATTACATTTTCTTGTATATAATCTGCGAGTTACGTGTAAAAAGATTTCGAATTTCATTATGCATATTATACGCTACCGCTGATAATTGGAAATAAAACATCCTCCATCAAAAAACCTTACAAGAAAGTTTTGTAAGAAATACTGTTTATGTTTCATAAATTAAATAACAGGTGGTGCCACAACATGACTGACCTATTTTAGCTATAATCAGCTTTGTTTAGTTATGTTCAAGAAGGAATTCGACTCCCGATAAAGATATTAGTATTGCAATTGACTAACGTCATTTCGTATTTTGTCTTGATGTGAGCTATTTCATTCTGGAAGTATTCAAATTTGCATATCGTCCTATGGACACAAAAACACTTAAGTTAAACAGAAGATTTTAAATTAAAAGCTATAGTGAAAGCAAATAAAAAAAACTGATGGCAAACGTGTTATTGTGAAGTGAAAAACGAAACATGCGCCATACAAAAGAAAAATATATCCAATACGCAGTTGGAAAATAATCCATTTCTCTCATTTAATTATTAATGAATCAAATATATTTTATTTTTAAAAAATGTTTAACATCATTTTAAAAATTAAAATTGATAAGTTTATCAGAATCTTTTCAGTATTATCACTTTTAATCGATCTTGTCCATTCATATCAATTTATCGCACTTAATGAAGTGTATGAAAAGATATATTTTGAATACGTAATAAATGCTTTTTTTTCTGTACAATTTGTTATATTTTTAATTACACTGTGCTTTTTTTTTAATTTTATGTGACAATTATATTATCAGCAGTATATATTTTCGATTATTCCAAGGAAAAAAATTGCCGCTGAATATATGCCGCTGAGGATTATGTGATGCTTATTTTCTTTACTCGAAAATAAATTCTTGCGGATAATACACCACTGTGGATTATATACAGGAAAATATGGTATGTCAATGATAGTCAAATAATTTCGATTTTCTTAATCATTAATAATTCTTAATCATTAATTAAATTAAATAATAAATTTCTTAATCATTAATAATTACATTTAACTATTCTTTTCTAAATTCTTCCATCATCATGTAAAATATTCAATGAATACAAACTTTTCAAAGATTAATCTTGTACCTAAGATGAACAGCAAGCAATACCAATTTTTCAATGAATCAAGAATCCATATTAGAAAAGCTTGTGAATACAAAAGAAAAAAATTAAATGTATAGTGTTCTAAATATTCATATTAGTAAAAACATATATTTTCGTATTCACTTTTCCTATGATTGGAAGTTCGGGTGTTTGTTTATAACAAAGCCAAAAATTCTTAGATTTTCAGAACTTAATGCTTTTTTCTGGTGAAGAAACTCATGGAAAAAAAAGTAAGCATGGAATATCTTCATGGAAATATGAATTTAAAATATTTGATTTCCAGGTGTAGCAAGACAGGAAAATTTGTTGACATAACAAAAACATTACACTATAATGGCTAGAAAATTAGCAAGCATTTTCTGTGGATTTTTATGATAGATATAACGATTCCTGTCGTAGTGGCTTAGAGAAGCAAGGCAGATTAAAACGTAAATTTAACTACAAAAATTTGGCACAAAAATAAAAAAAAATGTAAATTCAAGTATAAATGTATATCTTAAAGTTTAGCTCAAAAGTAAAAAAAATATAAATTTAAGTTAAATATCACAGCTTATGTGTCATTTAAAAATAAAAGTGTTATTTTAAAATTTTGATTTATTTTAACTCAAATAGTTTTACCACTTACCTATATTGTTGGTCTCTAACTCTAAAACTTCCACTGTATTATTTTAAAAAGCAATTTGTGAACTTATAGAATTTCAGTTATTTAAATTAATTATTTAAATCATAAGTTTTATACGTTGCTTTATAATATTTGAAAGGAAAGTGGAAAGATAATTTTGAATTGCTTTGTGCAGTTTTAAAAAAAAAAATTCCTGAATATAATGATCATATTCTAGCTACCTCATTTTTAATTTAAAAAAAAAGTTGTGAAAATCTAAAATGTCTTCCCATTAGAAAAGTATTTTTCGTCTGAATTCCACATTTTTTCTCAGATTCATTTCCAAGCCCCACAGCAATGCGTTTAACTTTTACCGCCCCTTCGAGTTAACAGTTTTAAAACGTCGAAGTGAAAATGGTCCGCTCCATTATTTTGATGGAATTTCTCCGCTGCAATTCCCTTCAATAAAATAACCACTTTCGGAATTTTTCCTAGGAAAACCGAAAATTGGGTTAAAGATTTGTCTTCTTTTTTGCTCATTCTCACTTCTTCTCTTGCTCAACTCTTTTCACATATCGTTTTAACTTGACAGTTTGTTAAAATGTTATTTTCATCGATATATTCGATTTTTTAGAATGGCCCAGAGGAAAAATTGTGTAGTGAAAGTGATTTTTCTAACGAATCATGCGCTACTAATACTTAGCAAATTTAATTAAATTCAGAAAATATTTTATTCTTTACGGGTATAACAACTAATGAAAACTTATAAGCATATTTTAAATTGAAAAAGCATACTTTAATAGATATATGAATATGCTTAAAAATATTCTAAAAAATACTTATTCTGATTTAATTAATTAGTTTTTAGTGGAGATTTGATAAGATATTGACCCATTATATTTTTTATATTTAACAAATTATAAGAAATCAGCTATGCTTATTTTCAATTACATCTATTTAACTTAATAAAATTAGCAAATAACGAAGCATTTATAAACTTATAGACAGTTTTAGAACTATATGGCTTACAAGTAATCTAGATGTTCGTCATAGTCTTATAATCTTCTACTTAAATATAAAAAAATTTCTTTCCCTTAAAAAATTGATTCATCACGTAGAAACATGACTGATATAAGCAAATTTTTAATACACATAAAAATATTAATACCTGATTTGTAGATTTTTTTAATAATGATCTCTAAAACCATAAATGGTAAAAATATTTTGTGGCAGCATTATTGTAGTTAGAGTCAAATGTTTTCTTATAAGTAAAGAAACATTTCATATATTCACTTTATGGGTATATTGAAATCGCTTCAGCCCATTTTAGCCCTATATATTATATTATATTAGAATTTTTTTTTTTATTTTTTTTTTTTGTCAAATTTACGTTCAGTTTGAATTAAAACTGTTCTTTATTTATGTCATATTAAAAACATACAATTGATACTATGTATTAACCAATTACAATTTTAAACTCAATTTAAATGCTGTAGTAAAAACTTAGGATCAATATTTTAAACTATATTTGGAAGTACATTTTCTCAAAATTAGTAAAATTATATCTTTTAATAAGCTTTGCTTTAATTTTTGGGTTTGAACACAAATGCTAATTCATTATGGTCACTAAACAAATGCCCATTATGATAAAGAATGCAAGTCTGTGAATCTTTATGAAACAACAAATAAACTTGAAAAAATGTTTTAGAATATTGGTTTTAAAAGCACAAAAATTTGTAAGAATCATATTTCTGCTAATTAAATTCAAAGAAATGTATAGCTACTAGATGCAGCAATGGAAACGGAAATCTATTTGACATTAAGAATTGAGAGAAAGGCGTTTTGTAAAAAAAAAAAAAAAATATTTACTTATTAAAAAATTATGAAACTATTTGATTTTATAAGGGTTGTATTTTTGCTTAAACATTTACATCAAACCTATATAGATTTATTCATCTTAGTAAAAGGCATTTAGATTCTCTAAAAATTACAAATATGCAAATCTAACCATGCAAGATAGTCTTCTAAAAATAATTTAGATTTAAACTTGATTAAACAAATTTGCTTTACTTATCGAACACTATAATTTTAATAGTTTTTTTAAGAAATTCTAGTTAAATTAATTTGTAAATAGAGTGTAAAATCTCTAAAAATATTTATAAAAACAATAATCAGATTTTTTTTTAAGAATAACTAAATAAATACTGATATTTACAGTATATTTGATGTAAAATGTTTATAAGACGCTAATCAAACGAAAATTTCAAGGAAGCTTAATCAATATTCATACGACACATAACCACGATCGAACCCTGAAAATTCAGCGTAAGTCCTTTCTTCGAAGCACCTACCAGAAAGTTGAATACATATTATACTTCATCAATTTTCCGTTGTTCCAAATTTGCATGTTCTCGATAATCCAACTTTTCATTCACATGTTTTGACACCTAGATTAAGTTGTCTGGATTAATTCCATAGGGTTCAAAATATGATATTTATAATTATAGGGTGAGCATAGTTTCCACAATAAAAGCACCTTCAATAAGATATGTTTAAAATTATATTTATTAGCACAAATATTGTATTTACTTTTACCTTAACACTTTTTTGCATCTAAAATTGCAATTTTGGACACAAAAATCATTTATTGACTTATTAAGTAAGACAAGAAATTTTGGGATATATATTAAAAACAAAATAATCCATTTCCAATTGATTTCTTTGAAGTCTAAAGAAGAGTTGTTGACATAATAATATAATAATTTGGATTATTTATTTGGCATAACATAAATGAATAACATGTTACTATTTATTTTACATAAAAAATGTAAAATAAATAATTTAGATTATTTATTTTATATTTTTCAGAAGCAATGAAAGTATATAATTTAGAAATATTTAAATACCATTTTCATATTTTAAAGAAGCAGAAAACCAAAAAAAAAATCAATAAACAAAAAAAATTAGATAATCAATACATTATTTTTTATTTCAAATTGCTATTTATTAATAAAAATATTGAGTTATGTTTTCAAGACCACATACTTTAACTTTGTTTCATCAATGTCAAAAGTAAAATTAGAGTTAATTGTTCACTTTGTCTATAATTCAATTTATGGTTTATAATTGAACTTCAACTAATTATGGTTGTTAAAAATTGTATTCCATTTTAAAGTTTAGAATATTTTAAAATTTTACACACTGTTTAATAGTTTCCATGCTATGACATCTTAGAAACAATTCTAGAAATTCTTTCATACTTTCTAGACTTTTGTTAATCAAATCTAGCATCAGTTCACAAATTCTAATAAAAATACAAATCTAAAGAATATCAGTTGATTATAACCACTTGAATTATAATGATAAGTTTAAACATTTCAGTTGAGTTTTATCTGGATGTGAATTTTAATGAAAGACTATTTATGTTGAACATTAAAAGACAATGTTTTAATTTTATAGAAATTTATTCTTAGAAGTCATTATAAAATATTGTGAAATGTATTAAAATTTTATTCTAATGCAATTTAAAAGCAAATGTGTTTTTAAACGTATACATTAAATTTTATTTTTTAAAAATAACTGACAACTCCAAAGTTGTATATTTAATTTTATATTCAGTATTTCTATAAGTATGGGAACATATTTTTGTATAATTTGTTAGTTCAAGAAAATATATATTTTATTCATTATTTTTTCAAGTGTGTTTAATTCTATTATAAACACACACATATTATTAGGATCTTTAATGTAGGTCATTTTTTTTTACTGAACAACAGCCTCAGTATTAAAAACATTCTAATTTCCTCCATTTTATTATCGTATTTTAAGCATAAAAATTTGCATTGTATTTCAATGATTCTCAAATCAGTGTAGTTTTATTCATGTTGTTTGCTCAACATTATGCTTTGTAATAATAGATTTTTTTACATCTGTCTTAAAAGTTACGAAATATAAAAATCTGTATTTTAATTTAGTAATACTTAATCTATATTTTTTAAAACACTTAATTAAAATTTCTTTAAAGAATAAATATTATTTCTTTCGTGTGTGTTTTTCGAATTTTTCATTCATTTTCTTAACAAAGATATTTACTTATATTTGATAGTAATAACAGCAATTCTTTTTATTAATTTCTAGAATAATACATATTTTTCTTTTTTTATTTCACAAATCAGCTCTTATACGATACATACGATCGGCGATACATACGATACATTTGAAGTATGTATCGTATGTATCGCCATAAAGTCAAACCAGTTACCATGAGAATATGGGTAACTGGTTTGACTTTATGGCGATGCATACTGAACTATAGTTATTTGAGGAAAGAAATGTGGAAAGTTTAATTGGTCTGAGGAGAAAAATCATTTCATTGAAACAAGCAGGTGCATTCCTCTGGACTGTTCTTTTAATTTTGAAATCATTTTTTTACTATTTGCTCATGGCAACATAAATTGTAAGTATTTTAATTTATTACTGATTTAATGGTAAATTTTGTTATCTGAAACGGATAACACCAACTTTTTTTAATTTTAATCCTAAGGGGGAACTTTTTAGAATTAGTCTTTTATTATTATGTTCATTTTTATGTCGAAGGGATTTTGTTACCCTTACGAATTAAAAGTGAAGTACATTTGTTTTTACTAAATGTTTGATGATCTGATACAAAGGGCAATCATGCGCTTTAGACATTTTTGTTTTTTCTTTTTAAATTATATTAAAGTTATTTTAAGAAATATTTCAACTTATTAATTTTAATTTTTCACTCAAATGCTCTTATTATCTGGAAGTATCAAATACTCACACTAAGTTATAATGACAGTTACAAATATGTAATTCTGTTTTGTTTAAAAATCAACGCGTGTTTCGTTATATTTGGTTTTCCAACAAGAGTGGCAGAAATTTACGATAGTAAAGTTTTCTGGATATTTTTGGATAACTCGCTTTAACTTTATACACAAGTCAAATATTCAAAGAAGATTGCATGAGCCGAATATTCAAAGCTTAAATTAAAAACGGATTTAAAATAAAAGATAAAAAATGTACAAATTTTTTTAATATTGCATTCATATTTTTTCTTATATGTAGTTTTACGAACAAGAAACTGAGGAATAGCTAGTTTACACAATAAACTAAACTTTATATTATAAACTGTTATACCATGGTGTACAGTAAAAATGTGTATGCGTTTACTTACAGGGAAAAACAGCTTAAAAATGTTTCTCTTTTTATCTTACTTTATTAAAATTTACTTCATTTTTCAACGTACAATGATGTTTCATGCATGTATCATCTAAAAACAAATAGAACAATCTGTAGAAACAGGAAAATTCCCTTTAATTATAAAGTTATTAAATTATTAAAATTATGATTTTGCTTTCATTTCATTGCAATCCTCACGATCAGTGTAGTATTGGAAAAGACGAAAACACCATCTTTGCAGTAGCTGAATATTTTAATTTTAAAATATCAAAAAAATAGTAAATATTATTGTTCTCAAAAAGCTTACATTTAGAGTATAAATAAAAATAAAAATTATAAATATATTTATTTTAATATATTGGTTTTTACGCATTGTTGGTGATCTTAAAAGAAGCGAGAAAAAACACAAATGCCGTTTTTGAATTGAACATACTTTTGAAAAATCCATCGAAGTGAAAAAGCAGTTTGAGATGTATTCAAATCAAAAATAATTACTGTTTAACTTAAATACAAATTCTATAATAAATATTTCGAAAAGTGAAACAAATAAGAGTTCGACATCCCTACAAAAACATTTATTCTACACATTATTAAGAAAGGGTGAAAATTCAACGAACGAATAGAATATGGACTTTATTTATGTACATTTTAATAATATTTATAAATTTTACTCTACAAAACAATTTTGACAAAAATAGCTCCTTTTTTATCTTTTTATATTATCTTAGAGTGATTCGAAATTGGATGCTTAAAAACTGTTTTAACTGTTAATAGGAAATTTATTACTTATTTTAAGACTTTAATTTTGTCCTGAAGTGTCTTAAAAATATTTTTCTACTTTTGCTTATAAAGATAGCTTAGTGTTTTTTAAGTTCTAATGCGACGTAAAGAAATAATAAATCGATACTGCAACCCTTTCAGCAGCCGCAGTAGATTAATTAGATTTGACACCTCTTTTGTGATCGTGACACCATGATATCGATCTGTAACCAATGAAAGATTCCTAAATTAATATCCTTTACATAATAACTTGTAGAAGTTCTAAGTTATTTTCCTAAAATTTTATAGAAAATTGATAAATGAGTCATAATTCCCTTATTGGTAAAAAAAAGTAATAAAATGTAGCTTAAGTATATAATCCTTATTGATTAACGATGCTTTTTTAAGAATAATTTTGAAACTTTGAAAAATACTCTCTGTAATTTTATGAAATTTTAATGCATTTAAATATTTTTAAACCGAAAAATTAACATACTTAAATTAGATTATTTGTTTGTAAAATCTTATTTTAGATTAATTTGTGGAAGTTCGAATAACAACAGGATGGGATTTTTTGTTGCATAAACTAAACTTTTTCTTTTACCTAGTTCCTCTAAGTTTAAGATCTTTTTGAAAAAGTAATCCATTTGAATCTATTTCGATAGAATATTACTCAAACTCAATTCACTTAAGCAGAAACCAACTTTGAAAAATTCAGCAAATTAATTTACTAAATTACAAGAAAATAGTAATATATAATGTTGTGGTGACGGTGTTATATCTATCTAGCCGTCCATAAATATTATGTGATTCCTAGTTACCATCTAAGAAGAAATTTTTTTATAATTATAAAGTATTCTCAAAATATAGCAAGAGCTTCTTTTCTTTTTCTATACATTTCTGAATTTTCTTCTATGCAAGAAAATCCTGTTAGCCAGATATATTATTATTAAAGAATTTCTCTCTTAATGCCATAGAAAATAAATATAAATACAGTTCCATCTCGCCTTGAGCTTCTTTTTTTTTATCTTTTTCAATCTCTAAAATAAGTTCTTGGATTTTCTCCTAAAGATTATTTGAAAGAGATGAAAAGACATTTTCAATAACTTGATTCAGACCTTTTGAAATTTTCCAGTTTCCTTTCGACGCCAAAGTAAATCCAATTTTCCTTGCTTCAGAAAATGGAACATAAGCCAGGAAGACTAAGTCAAATCAGTTGGCGTCAGCTGGAAAGAACTGAAAAAAAATTTTTTTTCGCAGATTAATTATTTTATTTTCTAAATTAAATATAAGCTAACAAAGATGGGATGTTATATTAATAAAAAATATTAATTAGCTTTTTTATATTTTACAAGAGATGAAAAAATTTTAATTACTTCACTCTCTTTAGTAAATTTTTTTCTACTTTAAAAAATTATTAGGCTTCATGGTATTTAAAATATTACGAAAAAAAGCCATCATACTAAACTAATGATTTGAAAGTTTGGAAATCCTATTGCTTCGAATAGTTGAATAAAATAAAGTATTCTGTATCTGAGCGATAGAATCACACAGATTATAAAAAAGTAGAAATAAGTATTTTTTAAAATATTTAATTTTGTTTTTCTTTAGTATCCTGAACTCTTAATTGAATTTGTGATTTAATTAAGCAAATGAATTTGAAATATTTTCTTATATTATACATACATGTTTAACATACAAATGTATGTATAGATAGTAAATTCTATATACATATTATTATTGGATAATGATAATAAGTTTCCTGATCTTTATACGAAAGTATATAATTTTTCTGTATAACTGGATAAGATAAATTAGTTTCAATACGTAAACTGGAGGTAATAGAAGAAAACTATATATCTTTTAGGTGGATAATTATTGCTCATAATTTTTTTTAATTCCAATTCTAAAAAGGTTTTAAGCGTTCCGTTAATTAAGGAAACGCTTTTAATATTTTAAGATAATGTAGTTTTAACAATAGAGAGATATTTATAAAAACATAATTTTAAATGAATGTTTTCTGTATAAATATAAGAAATACTTATGCATTAAACACATAATGTTTTGCATTTTAAATGAAATTTTTAACATTGATTATTAAAATCATGAAATGTTGTAAAATTTTAGATTTTTGATTTTATTTTTCAAAAATATTGAATAACATCAAATAGAAATACTAAAATTTCTACTAATTTCATTAAATTTGTTTGAGATACCATTTGATAT
>JAPDSC010076878.1:0-17972 GCA_026290005.1 Latrodectus geometricus | reverse complement strand
ATTATTTCATAAAATGTTTAAATTAATATTACAATAATTTAATTATGGATAAACAAATATAAAATAAAATTTAATTTCTTTTCACTTGATAATATCTAAATAATGACAAACATAATAAAAAATAGGAACAACTTTGATATACCCCCCCCCCCAAAAATTAAACGCCAAATCTGGCACTCCCAACTGACTTTTTAGGGTTGCTGTTTTTTATTTTGGTGTTACCAATTTAGATTTTTTCAGCTTTTAGGTTTTTGCTGTTGTCAAATTTAGTATTTTCTTGTATTTTGCACCATTTTTTAAATTTTTTTTGTTATTAATTATTTGTATTTAGCGAGAATCCATCTTGGCGTGAAAAAAAGCGCCAAAACAGGTATTTTGCTTGGCGATTAAAAAAAGTCGCCAAATTTCAGATTTGGGTGGTATATCAAAGTAGTTCCAAAATATGTAATGGAAGTTTCAACATAAAGGATAATTTTAATTAAAAATATTTTAATAAGTAAAAACTGAAAATAAATAACATTTAAATTAATATGTAACTTCCTTTCACTTCAGAATTTCAAAATAACGCTAATTAAAATAAAATAATAGAATTTTCATAAATGAAGTAAAATTTAATTATTTGAAAATATTTTGATTTATATTTTGATACAAAAATCTGTTTAAAAATATAAAGCTAAAAAGAATTTTTTATTGCAGAAATCCTAGAAAATCCTACATTTTATTAAAAAAAGTTTTGGCAAATTAATTTATTTCTTAATTTAATAATTTGAATCTAATATTTCAAACAAATATTCTACTAGATAAAAAATTATTTGTAGATAAACATGTAAACTAAAAGGAAACTTCTGCTCATTTTAGAAATGCTAGATAATGTAAAATATTATCAAAAATGTAAAGGAAATTTTAGCAACGAAAATAATTTATTTAATTTAAAAAAAAAACTGTTTTATTGAATTTTCTTCTAGATACAAAATATTTAAATACGATCATAAGAAAACTTTGAAGAAATATTTTTTTTATTTTAGAAAATTAGATAATGCTAAGTTTTATCAAAAAGTTATGGAGGTTTTAGATTTAAGAAAAATATAATTATTTGAATATTTTTAGTATATATTCTCGAATACATTAAATTTTTATATGCCTAAAAAACACGTTTGACAAATTCTAGATAATGCTAAATGCCATTTAAAAGATTTTGCAGTTTCTGACACTTAAGAAAGATTTAATAATTTGAAAAGTACTTTGAATATTCACTCTAATAGGTGAAATGTATACACAAAAAGGAAATGTTTTTCATTTCAAAAGTGCTAAATAAATAATTTGCTCAAAAATAAAATTTTTCATTTAAAGAATGTTAGATAATTTTAAATTTTATTAAATAATAATAAAAGAAATTTGAATACTCGAAAAAAATAGTAACCGTTTGAAAAAGTGTTTTTAATAATTTCTCTATAAAAGTTACCTGCATATAAGCAAACCAAATACAAAATAATGCTTCTTTTCATTTCAAAATTGCATAATTGAGTAAAATTTCTTAAAAAAAATAATAATAATGGAAATTTTAACTCTCTGAAAGTGTTAATTATATGAATGAAATTATATTAACAGGATTTTTACTAAGTGAAAATTTTGAATAGATAAACATAAATAAAATAAAATTAAACTTCTGTTGATTTAGGAACCTAGATAATGTGAAGTTTTATTAAAAAAAAATTATTGGAAGTTTCAGGGTTAGATTATTTGAATAAAATAACTTTAATAGGTATTGTACTACTTTATCGTTAAATACGTAAGCCAAAATGAAACTTCTTTTTTTTCGAAATTCTAGATAATGCTAAATTTAATTATAAAATTAATAGAATAAAATCTTCTTCTCTTAAGAAATACGTAACTGTTTTGAAATACTTTTAATAAATATTTTACCATACAAAAATTATCTATTGACAAAATATATATAAGTATAATTCATCTATAGATTAATTATGCTACTCAATTTTTTTAATAAAACTTCTATTAATTTTAGTTGTTCCCAATTATGGTAAATTTTAATTAAAACATAACTAAAATTTTGGTACTCGCGAAAATGTTTATCAAATATTTTTAATTAGTATTCTTACCCAAAAAGATTATTTATAGATAATGCTTTGTAAACAAAAAGAAACTTCATTTCAGAAAGGATAGATAATAGATAAGGACTTATCTCCATTGATAAAAAGATCGAAGCTGCTAAATTAAATTACAAGTAAATTTGAAATGTTTGAAAAAATTATTTAGTAAATATATTATTATAATAAAATTATTTATTACTTAAATTAAACATTTTCATTTTAGAAACGCAAGATAATTCTATATTTTATTTTATAAAAATTAATGCAAGTTTCACCTCTAATGAAAATTGTATTTATTTGATCAAAATATATTTAATAATTATTCTATTACATAAAAATTTTCCTAGATAAGCAAAGTTAAACTAAAATGAAACTTCTTTTCTTTTGTAAAGTGTTAAATAATGACAATATTTTATTGCAGTAAAAAATGTATAAATAAACTAAAAAATATTAAAATAGAAAGATTTATTCTAAATTTCTAAAATACTGGAGAATATTGCTTTCTATTTTAAAAAATTAATATATATGTTTCCGTTCTCAAGAAAATTGTAATTATTTGATCAAAATGCATTAAATAATTATATTACATAAAACTTGCATTGTTAAACATTGGTAAACAAAAATGAAATTTCTTTTCATTTAAAAAATCTAGACAATGCTAAATTTTTTCAAAACGCAATGGAATTTGTAACGTTTGAAGAAATTTTAACTACACGAATGAAATAGTTTGTATAAATATTCTAATACATAAAAACTTTGGTGAGATAAGCATAACGTGGTTAAAACAATGTTTTTTTTTTTCTTTTCATAACTTTTATATTATGCACATTTTTCTTAAAAAAAATGAAAGTTCCTACCTTCAAGGGAAATGTAAAACTACTTGAGCAATTATTTTAAATATATTTTCTTCTTTATAAAAACGATTTATGCATAAACATATGTAAACTAAAGTAAATTCTTAAAAATGCTACACAATTCTAATTTTTACTCAAAAATTAATTAATATTTTATTAAAAATGAATCAATTACCTACTACATAAAAACAATTTATATATAAATTAAAATAGTTCCTTTTTATTTAAGAAATGCTAGAATTTGTTAAATTTTATTAAAAATAGTTTGAAGCATTCAACAGTATTTTAATGAAATGTTTGTCATAAGTATACTTATATAAATAAAGATTACTTTTCTATAAACATGTATGGACAAAAATGAAAATTTTCCTTCCGAAAATACTAGATAAAGCTAAATTTCGTTCAAAAAATAATGGAAGTTTCTGCAACAAAATTTGCATTATTTGAAAATTTGATATGAATTTTCAATAAATACGATAAAACTATCAACACTATATACAATAAAAAAATCAATACTACAGTAAAATAATTAATGGATGAATTAAAATGAAACACTTTATTTTTTCAGAAATTCTAGATAATACTAAATTTTGATTAAAAAATTAATAAAGACGATAACTTTCATTAAAAATCTAATTTTTTTTTTCATCTAAATACTTCCATTAAATATTCTATTGTATATTCATAGGTAAAGAAATTTTAACTGAAACGTCTCTCTTTTTAATTATGAAATCTAAAAGTGCTACATTTTTTTTAAAAAAAAAAAGTAATGGCAATTTTAGCACATAAGAAAATATAATTATTTAAAAAAATAATTAATATTCTGATACATGAAAACTTACATATGAATATGAGGGAATTAAAATTAAATTGTCTTCATTTCACTTTTGTTAAATGATATCAAATTATATCGAAATCTAATTGAAATTTCAAGCCTCAAATTTAATTATTTGAGTAAAATATTTTTCACAAATAACCTAATAAATAAAAACTAACAAATTTTTATTTATGTTTATTTAGTTATTAGTATTCTAATACATAAAACTTATAACTTGATAAATATAGCTAAATTAAAATTAAGCTTCCTTTCATTTCATATTAATATTTTTAAGGAATCTCTAAAAAATCTAGAAGGTTCAGCTCTCAAAAATAATTTAATATTTTGATCAAAATGTTTTATCTAAATATTCTATCACACAAAAATAAATATCAAACTAGATAATTCTATATTTTATTAAAAACGCTTAAAGGAAATTCAGCTGTTAAGAAAAATATAATTATTTCATCAAAATGCTTTAAATAGCTATTCAATTCTATAAAATTATTTCTTGATAAAGATAGGTAAACTAAAATGAAGCTTTTTTTAATTTGGGAAGTGTTAGATAATGCTAAATTTTATTCAAAACATAATAGAATTTTCAGCACTAATGAAAAATTTAATTAAAAATAATAATTTTCTAAGGCATATATATAAAAATAAATTATAGATAAACATGTGCAAGTTATAAAATAAACATAAATACATTATATGTAATAAATAACACCTATTAGATTTTCATTTCAGAAATTTAGGATATTGTTAAATTTTATTAAAATGTAATGGAATTCTGCACTCCAGAAGAGTTATATTCAAATGTTTAATTTGTTACATAATTACTGTATTCAGATAAGCCTAAATAAACTAAAATTTCTCCTAATTTTGGAAATGCTAGACAATGCTAAAAAAATAATAGAATTTTCATCACTTAAGGAAAACTTTAACATTTGAATGAAATATTTTAATCAGTATTCAAACACTTAATAAATTTTATAGATAAATATAGATAAATTCTCTTTCCTTTTCAAAAATGCTAGATAATGTTAAATTTCATTAAAAAAATTAATGTTTAATCTGTTATGAAAAATGTAAACATTTGAAAAACATTTATTACATAGATATAAAAACTATTCATTTGTTAAGTAAAATGAAACCCATTTTCATTTCAAAAAAATAAAAGATAATATTGAATATTTTTAAAAATTACAGGATGCTTGAGTAATGAAAAAAATATGTAATTAACTGAATGACATATTCTTAATAGATTATTCTGGTACATATGAACTATATATAAATCTACATTAGTGTATTAAGGTAAAACTTTCATTCATTAAAAAAAGTCTAGATAATGCTAAATTTAAAAAAATGAATTTTTTGCACTAAGGAAAATTTAACAATAACTTCAATAAAATATTTTTAATAAATATTCTAATAACTTCAAACTATATATGGATAGATTAACATATTTAAATTAAAACGAAGTTTTTTCACTTCTGAAAAGCTAGATGATGTGAAATTTTATTTAAAAGTGATGAAAGTTTCTATACTCACTCCTCTTTTTTGGCATTTTTCAGTTTTCGTGAAAACACTACCTAATCACAGAAATAATGTATGCTTAGTTAATAGGAAGTATATAAAATATTAAAGTATAGAACAATGTTATAATATTAGGCTGGGGAAAAAGAAATCCATTATTTTTACGTGAACTTTTTGTAACTTCTTTCAGATTCGCTTTGTAAAAAGGTTTAAAACAGTTTTCATGTAGATTTTTAGGTCTTGCTCGAAGCTACGACTGCTGTCAAGTTTGATAATTTTTGATATTTTATAGACATTCTCGACGATGTTGTATCCATGCGAGGTGCATCTTTAGCATCCAAATACCCAAACGGAATCGACGAAAACAAAATTGTGCGTAACTATTTGTTACAGTCATATATAGGACGATAAACACCTTTCACAATTTTAGTCACCTGGTTAGCATTTTCGCCATTATAAAAGAAAAACTAAAATCTATCGAATTTTCTGTTTGTTGTCTTCCGTTACCTTGTACTCATAACTGAGTTAATCAAACAAAAAACCGCAAGAGAATATTTTAGTGTCAAATGTCACCTTTCCAATGAGCATAAATTTGAAATTGTTTGATAGATACCTCACGAGATAGCGATCACTACAGACGTCTACCCAAAAAATAATGGATAACGTTTACCCCAACCTAATACAAAATTTATTAGGTAAATATTTTCATTTAAAATTTTATCAAGATTCATACTTGGGTCTTGGAAAAATAAATGGATTTGTTTCAAAGTACTTTTCTGGTTTTGGATTTTATTTTTAATCAATTACTGATTTCTTGGATTTGGTTTAGCTAATTGGCCAATCAGATAGGATACGAAGCAACAACAACAACAAACAACAATTTAAATTAAAATGTCAAAAATGTAACTTATAACTACTTTATTGGTAAACTTAATAATAATTACATCAACGAGCTAAAAACAAAGCAGCAGCAACTACAAAAACTAATACATAACAAAAATATATATAT
Source organism: Latrodectus geometricus (assembly GCA_026290005.1). Taxonomy (NCBI): domain Eukaryota; kingdom Metazoa; phylum Arthropoda; class Arachnida; order Araneae; family Theridiidae; genus Latrodectus; species Latrodectus geometricus. The sequence goes on along the minus strand of JAPDSC010076878.1, from coordinate 11,648 downwards.
ATATATATTTGGGAAAACTTCCTTGTTGTGCCTTGCGCCATCTATCCTATATTTTACAGGGAAGGTAGCTGTAGTTATAACCGCTACAGCCTCCCCCCTACATCTTCGAAGGTCGTCTCGGCAAGGTGGGGTAACATGGACAGTTTTTTTACTTTGTCCAGCAGTTTTACCAAAAGGCTGTTTTGGAGGTCTACCTCTTTTGCTTAAAGGAACCACAGGAGAATGGTTTTGAGAAACTGATAAGGTGTAATTGATAAGGTGTTTCTGATAAGGTGTTAGTGCTGGAGCATGGTATACACCTAAGGGTTCACCAGGTTTATCGCAACTGTCTATTTCAAAAATAGTTGGTGATTTTGGGGATAACACAATGTAAGATCCATCTTTGGTAGGCATAAATTTTGCACTTTTGTTTTGGCTTGCTTTACTTAACAGATGAAGTTTTATCCAAACTAAGTCATTGGGTTTATAATCAGGATTTGATTTACGTGGTTTAACAGCATATGTTCTTCGACGATCTTGACTTCTCTCGATATTTTCTTTAGTTTGTGACCTATATTTTTCAAAACGTTTTAAATAAGGAGTGAATTCTGGCACAAAATTACCATTATGGATAACAGTACGCAGATCAGAAATTACATCATCTATAGTTCGTTATTCTATGGTAAAGTTTAGATAAGCTGCCGTACAACAGTAGTTTCGCATTTTGCATAGTGTTCATTGCGAATCTAATAGATGGTAGTTGTTCAGTCCACAATGTATGGTTGTTACCTGCCATCCTTGCCAAACGGAGCTTCAAATCTCTGTTTTTGCATTCTACAGGATTGGCCTGTGGATAGTAAACAGGTATGAGATTTTGACTGATGTTCAAAACAAAACATAACTGTTGCATTATTGCACTGACAAATCGTGTCTTGTCACTTATCAGGAGACGTGGTATTCCATATCTTAAGAGGGCTTAATTTAACAATCTTAAAGCACATTCTTTAGCAATAGCTTGCTTTAATGGAAATAATTCAACCCATTTCGTTGTAGTCTTCAACAATGAAGATTCACTTCATGCCCTTGCTCGTTTCTAGTAAGGGTCCAAAAAGATCAGTGGTGATGCTTTCGAAATGTTGAGCAGGTACAAGTTCAATAACAAGTTCCAAGCAGGTACAATTGCAATAAACCAACAGATTTTTGGTTTGCTTTGCATCTGATGCATTCTGTACAACTTTTGACATAATGTGAAACATATTTTCGCATTCCAGTCCAGTAATGTCGAGATGATATTCGAAAAAAAGCACCATAAGCTGCGTAATGCTCTGCTGTGGGAGCGTAAGTTTAAGAACGTAGTCTCTTTCATGAGAAGGGACAACCAATTGCACTTCTTCAGCTTCAGAATGTGGGGAGTAACGATACAGTACACCTTGATTCAAGAGGTACCCTCTCTCCGTCCAATTCACAAAGTCAACAGTTTTGTTAATATCTTCCAAACTCAAGATCCAACTCAAGATCCTTCAATTGTTCCGTTCAAAGTTCATGAGCTGTTCTGGATGGGACATCAATAACAATTGTTCTTAAATCACAAGTTTTTTCATCTTTCTGGTCCCTGCTTTCCACAAGTCTGGAGAGCATGTCAGCCCCAACTTTACATTTTACTAGAAAATAATCTATCTTCAAATTATACGACTGAATCTGAATTGCTCATCTGGCTAATTTTGAAGAGGGTGTTGCTAAAGTCATTAACAATTTTAAAGGTTTGTGGTTTGATGCTACTATAACAGCAGACCTTCAATATAGCCTCGAAATTTGCTTAAGACCTATACGATTGCTAAGGCTTCTCGTTCTGTTGTCGAGAAGTTTGTTTCAGCAGAGCTTAAAAGTCTACTGGCATATTCTATTGGTTGTTCCTCGATAGAATTTTCACCTTGTAGAAGAATTGCAGCATAACTACTTGCATCAGTTCGAATGATAAAAGGCCTTGTAAAATCAACTTGATTTAATACTGGGGGTTACTAGACATTGCTTTAGAGTTTGAAAGGCTTGATACTCTGATTCAGTCCATTTCCACTCAGTGTTCTTCTTTGTCAAATTGCTAAAGGGACTAGGGATATTTGAAAAGTTTGGGATGAATTTTCTGTACCATGAACAAGTTTGCAAAACTAACTGCAACTGCTTGACATTTCTTGGACAGGGAATATTTTGCATTGCTGCTATCATCTTGATCCACCTCTATTCCATTAGGAGTGATCCACAATCCTACATATTTTACACGAGAGCATGCAAATTTACACTTATCTCTATTTGCTGATAATTTAGATTTTCGAAGTCTATCAAACACTATGTTTAAATCTTGAATATGCTGTTCAAAAGTTTCAGACATAACAAAAATGCCATCCAAATAAACTAGGATATTCATTGATGGTAGTCCATTGCGGAACTGATCCATAAGACATTGCAAGGTTGCTGGAGTGTTTCTTAAACCAAATGGCATTCTTTTGTACCTAAATGTACCAAAAGGGCACATAAATGCAGTTTTTTCATCCTCAGGATTAACCTCAATTTGATAATATCCAGTCTTTAGATCAAGAGTAGACATAAAAGCTGGGGATTTCCATCGTGCAAAAAGCATCCATAAGAGGCAGTGGATACTTATCAGGTACAGTTATCGCATTCAGCTTACGATAATCTATACATAATCTAAGGATTCCATTAGGTTTAGAGACTAAAACTACCGGTGATGCATATGGGGATTCACATTCTTCTATAACATCATTGGCTAAAAGTTTATCAATTTCTTTTCTTAAAATCTCTTTGTTTTTAGGAGAAAGTGTACAAGGAGAAGATAAAACTGATGGATGATCTTTTGTATTGATATAGTGTTTTACATAAAGAGTCGGTTCTCTTCCGAGCTGGAAAATATCTTCATTTTCATTAATCAGGGCGATTAAATGATTTCTGTTTTCTGTATCAAGAGACTGCCCTTCTTCTTCTTGCAAACAAAGATTATTAGCTCATATGACAAGGGCTACTACAGACTTCGATAGGAATGTCATTTCTTCGTAGGGATAAATCTTTTACAAATTGTATTCTATTGCTTGGTTTATCACCAAAATACCAGCAACTGTGTTTCATGTCCATCACAACTCCTGATTTTCTCAAAAAGTCAAACCTAAGATAGTACGATTAGCCTTTGCAAGTGGCAGAAAACTCATATCGATTCGGAAAGTTCGTCCATGAACAGCGATTGGTACTGTAGGTTTTTCAACAATTGATGAGGTTTGTTGACCATCAGCAAGACACACAGTAAGATTAACTTCTATAAATTTTTGTCCTAGGTTCTTTAAAAAGTTAAACATCAGTTCTCCACCAACTTATTGGCTGGCTACAAGGACAGTTTGTGTCAACACAAACTGTCCTTGTAGCTTCATAATCTTTAATGTCAAGTAAAGCTACTGAAGAGGTGATACAAATAAACATCTGTGTAGCATTGACATGCGCACTGTCTTTCTTGAAAGAGCACTTTGGACATTTTGCTTTTATAAAGCCTGGATAACCACATCCATAACAATAAACATCATCAGCATTGGCACAACAGCCCTTTGTGGGCCTGGGCCTTCCTCAGCAGCTTTTCCCTATCTGCCTTTCTCCCAACAATTGATCTCCAGTTCTTTACTTTTAGGATGGCAAAGTCCTCATCCATACAGTCTTTCTATGTCTTTTGGGGCCTTCCTCTTGGTCTTTCATGAGAGGGGGTTACATTAAAAACTTTTAATGTTGTTCGTTCTGGACTTATTCTTACTAGATGTCCTGCCCATTTCATTCTGCTTAGTTTTATAGACTTGATAATATCATTGTCATTAAAAATCTTTTATATTTCAAAATTGTATCTTTTTCTCCAGTTATTATCATCGAGAACAGCGCCTTGGATTATTCGCAGGACCTTCCTTTCGAAGGTCGCTAATATCTTCTCTTCATTTTTTGTTAAGGTCCATGTCTCAGAGGCATAAGTCAAAACCGACTTGATCAGTACCTTATACAGCAAGATCTTTGTCTTTCTTGTTATTAAGTAAGATTTCAATAATGCTCTTAAGCCACAGAAGAAGCGATTGGCTGCAATAATTCTTTTCCTAATTTCAGGATTTATGATAACAATAAACAGATTTCTCAATATTTCGTGATGGCATATAGTTTGAGTTAGAAATGGTATTTTTTAGGTTCTGAAAACATCAGTCTTTTCATATTTAGGGAAGTGGTGTTGCTTTAATTCTTGAATGCAGAAGTTCTAGGAAATTTAGGTTTATATAATTCTTAGAATTCTGAAGGTTTTGCTACTTTCTGAAAAGGGGATTTTATACTTTCATGCAAGTCGAGCTTATCATCTAACAAGATAGGATCATTGAGTTTTTCCTAACTGTCTAAATAGTGATTCTTATAATCTAGAGGACATTTTTTTTCATATGATCAACAAGGATAAGTTCTTTTAATTTTTCAAATAAAGTAATTCCTAAGTCATTAAGCCAACCTTCAAAGTATGTTCTGAATTCAAAAAAGAAATCTTTCCAAGTGGAATGTTCACGTTTCTGATGTAGACTAAAAAGAGTTTTGAACTGGTCTGCTGTCAGTTTAAATTTTTGCAACAATATAGTAGGAACATGGTTGTAGTTTTTGAACATTGCTTCTGGCTCTTTCGTGATTAGTTTACCTATATCACTTGGAAGTACACAAACTGAATGTGATGCCCAATAATCAGTAGGCTTGTCCTTTTTGGACTTTGCACCACAAAACCCAACCAACCAACCAATAATCAGTAGATATATTTAAAAGTTTCATCTGTCTTTCAAACATTGTTAAAAATAAAGTCATATCATCTGCATGAGAGATAAATGTAGGCAAGACAGTTTTTAAATCAATCCCCATAGGTAAAGGATCAATGTGACTGGGATGTACAGCTGTAATAGAATTTGGTGTTTGCAGTCTAAGCTTTTCAAGTTCGAATGCTCTTTCCTTCGCTAAACGCTGATTTTCTCTTTTTAACCCTTTCACTTCGGCATCTACTAATTGTTTCAGGTCTTCGACAATATTATGTAATGTATCTTTAATTACCTTTTTTTCAGAGAGAAAAGCCATTTTGATTTATATTGTAATTTCTCTTAGACAGTCACATGTTTACCCTATGTTGCTGTCTAAGAGAAATTACGATATAAATCAAAACTTGTGTGATTATATATATGATTAACTAATTAAATAAGTAAAACTGATGTTATGGATGTACACAGCTATTGTCAGGCCCATTCTCACATATGCCTGTGTGATCTGGTGGCGTAAGGTGGAACAGAAGACTTGTGATTGACAGACTAGGAGGTCTACAAAGACTGGCCTGTCTCTGCATCACAGGAGCAATGTCCACCGCACCAACTAGAACAGTGGAAGTTATGTTGGGTCTGACTCCCTTAGACATCTTCATCTGCAGCACTGCCAGAATGACTGCATACAGAACGAAGTTAAAAAAACCAATGGTACGACCAGCCTATTACCAAAGTGCACAGGGGTATTACTGGGAAAATTCAAGATTCAACTTTCCCGATGCCCTCGGACATCATGGAAAAGTCATACATGTTTGAAAGGACATTTGAGATAGTTTTTCCAACTGGGGACGAATGGGACAACAACATGTTCTAAACTAAGACAGGATATCTAATCTGGTACACTGATGGATCATTGAAAAACAGTCTTTCAGAACTGGGAGTATGTGGCGTGTCACCAAGAACCAGCTTATTTGTTAGCCTTGGGTGATACGCTACCGTCTTTCAGGCAGAAGTTCTGGCCATTATCTACTGTCTGCGACTTAATATGAGGAAGGGATACCACGGTAAACGGATTCTCATTTTTAGTGATAGTCAAGCTACTTTAAAAGAGCTCAATTCTTTCGGAATCAAATCTAAAATGATTTTGGAATGTAGGAACCTTCTTACAGAACTGGCAACTAGAAACAAGGTGATCCTTGTATGGGTGCCAGGACACAAAAGAATTTAAAGTAATGAAAAGGCTGATGCTAAACAAGGATCGTCTCTTATTCCCATTGATGCAGAACTCTTCTGTGAGATCAATTTGAATACCACAAAAACCACTGTTCTTAGATGGGAAAAACAGAGGATGTACGAAGCTTGACTCAACACTCCTGGCCAAACCCACGCTAAAAGTATGATCTGCGAACCATCAGTGAGGATTGCCTCTGAAATTCTAAGATACTCTAGGCAGAAAATACATTTAATCGTAGTTTTCATAACTGGGCACTACCATTTCAGAAAACACCTTCATAAAATGGGACTGTTTCAGCAAGACCCCATCTGCAGGAAATGTCATATGCAAGAGGAAACGACAAAGCATATCATTTATGAATGCGAGGCCCTTGCCCTTTCTAGATTAACTTCTTTAGGCATCACCCATACTAAAGAGTTACACCTAAACTCCATTAAAGGGTTATCGGACTTTATTAATAAAGTGGGTGACCCGAGCAACTTGAACTATGAAATATTGGGTTTGGAGTTTGCGGTACAAAATGCTGATTAAAACAGAGGTGCCCAATGACATACAAACCCAAATCTAAGAAGAAGAAGAATTAAATAAGTATCCTTTAACCCTTTTGAGGTAAATGTAAACAATATAGAATAAATATTCATAAAGACTTTATAAAAAAATTACTTTAATAAAAAAATTATACTTGTAGAAAATGCAAAATATTATCTAATATTCACCAATAATCTTGAGTTAAACTATTAAAAATTTGAATTAATATAGTTTCGAAACAGCTGCAATAACTGATCAAGTTAAGTAATCTTCACAATCTACTTTTACAAACTATTTATGCGATTAGCATGCAAGTAACTATGACATTATAATATAATTAATGATGTACACATTAATGTTATACAATGTAAAATTTGCAAACATTTACCAAGTAAACTACAAATAAACACAACATAAATGATCAATAAGCAAACAAGTTTAAAAAAAATAATTAAACCTATTAAACACCAACAATAGCATTCTTAAAATGAATACAAAATTATATATCAGATACTTGGTAATAAAATATTATATGAGAAATTCTTATTTAAATAATTTTTATAATAACACATAAAATATGATACTTAGCTCTCAACATATAATGTAATGCATCACAACAATGTTTTAAATAAATTGGATTCAACAAAAGAAAAAAAAATCATACAACAAATATGCATAATATATCGTTTCTATAAGAAAAATGAAAAAATGAATTCGTATAACAAATTAATATTGAAAACATTAATGAACAAATCAATTCTGGCGATTTATAAAATTTAATATCAAGATATTGCTTATAAGTATGCTAGAACAAGATTCTAATATAATAAGTGATAAAGTATTACTTAATATATGCATTTAAACAAAACTATATATATATAAATCATTTATTTTATTTTATTAACTTTGGAAATTGAAATGTCTATTATTTCGAACTCTCATACATTTTTGATATTTTTTTCCTTTAGAGTGATTATTAATTATAGATGTAAATATCAAATATTAACGAAATAAAAGAATATATTTTCAAAAGCTGAAATGAAAATAAAAACAACGACGAATTAACAATAAAGATTTTTTCATCGAAATTCCGGTTAGAATGCGATGAGTCAGCCAGTATTTTATTTCACTTTCAATGGCACTTATTCAAGCCAGTTAGCCAGTCAGATGGGATAAGAAACAACAACAACAAACAACATTAATTATAATGAAAATGTCAAAAATGTAACTTTCATTATAGAGAACAAAACACTAAGCATCCAAAACTGTTTATTGTAACGCACAAATACAATTATAGAAATTTTGCTTCTAGAGAAATATGATTATATAATTGATAAAGACCAATAAATAGATAAACTAAACTTACCAAAATATTAAGTACTGTAATAGGCTTTCGTCTTCAGAATATTTTCTTATTTTTCAATTTCAAATCCTATAAAATTAAAACAATATCTATAATTGCAACAACTTAACTTTGATTATTATTAGTTTCATATTTAAAAATAATCCTGGTAATTAATATGGACAAAATATTTTGACAGTAAAAACATAGTTACCAAAGCAAGAGTACTTTTAACACTCAGATTACACTTTTTTAAAAGTCTCTCATCTTTTGGCAAATAAAACCTGAAATCAAAAATAATATATCTATAATTATAGAAGAATGTATGCAAAATAATAAAATGTGAAACGATATAATAATGAGGAATTGTAAATAATTAAGTAAACGTTTTTATTTAAAATGTATTCAACATTGCTATATTAATTGAAATGAAAAAAATTAAAATTATAATTTTTAGAGAAGAAACCGAAATTGTCGCTTACTGTAAAGCAGAAATTTGCATATATAGTCACATAATTATATAGAGGATTTACATAAAGGAATAAAAACTTTCAAAAACATAAACTTACCAAAAATAAAAAAAAGAAAAAAAAATGAAAAGGAAAAAGAAAAAAAAAAAAGATGAAGAAATTCTGCAATAGATTTTCTTCTTTCAATAATCTTCTAATTTCTACAGCTGGAACTAATTCAGTATCTACAATTGCAAAAGAAAAAGAATAAGTATACCTATACATGGAACAATATGAATGATAAATTAAGGAATCGTATTCAAAAATACTTAACTAAAAATGTATATGGGAAGTTATGAGAAAAAAAATTCTTAAAATGGCTTTAAATATTTAAGATTTCGTTAAAAATGATTGACCAAAAAGCCAGACTATTATGGACATGATACATATTAACAGTATAGATTTATTCACCAGATAATTTGAGGACAACTGGTGTCAGCAAAAGTACAATTTCTCAGATCGTTCAGAAGATTTAAATAAAAAACGTGTACAAAATTAGAATTTTTTAGTTTTAAGAATACTCCACAATGGTGAAAATGCGCTTTAGGTCCCCTACTCTGCCAACTTGGCGAAAGTGTGCTGTTTGTCCCGTACTTGGCCGGTTTTCAAAAACGCTGTTGCCATGGCGATAATGGAATACGATTTTTAACGGTTTTAAGCAAATTAGCAACCAATGAAAATGACCGATTTTTTAAACTGAAACTAATTAACGACCAATGAAAATGCTAAAAGAAAAAAACCAATCAATGAGCATGCTCGAAAAAGCGCAAATTATTTCTCCCGGAGGTTGCCATAAAGAACTCATTAGGTATAAAAACGTCCGGTTTACCACGCTTGGTGCATTTTTCGCCAAGTAGGCAGAGTAGGGGACCTAAAGCGCAGATTAACGCTCCACAATCTTCTTATTTCTCACATTTATGATACAGGAAAAATTGTTCGATAGGGTGGAGATATTAGATAGGGTAGATTTTATGATCATGCTTCAAAAATTTGAAACAGGTGCAAAAAATAACGATGACAATTATGTATTAATAATATGCTTTGTACTAATTCATATAATGAATGGATACTATTTGAGTTATTAAAATGATTATGTTGATGAACCCTGAAACTTTAATTTATGCTGTATTTAATTAAAGTACGACAATACAAATATTTTTATCGAAAATATTAATTCGCTGTGTAAGCATATTTAATGTAAGTATTTATAATTATATAAATAGTCTAATATTTTAATCCCAATTATATTTGTAATGTATTTCATTAATGCATAATTTTACGCTCTTTTCTTTACAAAATTCTATTTAAATACACGAGAAATAGTTTAATTTAAAGTATCTGTGATATCAAAACCTAGAATTAAAATACAGTTGGTATTGCAAACCCTCACTGTATTCCTCCTCTCCACTCGATTCTCCCTCTCTTCTTCTCCTTCTTTTTTTTTTTTTTTTTTTTTTTTTTTTGAAGACATTTAAAGGAAAAAAAAAAGAAAGAAAGAAAGAAAGATAAATAAATATTGATATCCTTTTCAATTCTTAAACATGTAACTGTTTGTAAACATAAGGATTAAAATATTTTTTAATTTATGTTACAGTGTTTTATAACGTTTTATTATTTTATGAAATTATAATTATTATATTTTGTGTGAATGCATTTATTTTCAAATTCTCTGTATCAAAGTAATATGAAACCAATTTACTTACATTAATATGAATATTTCTAAATGACATAACTTGATATAATTTTTAGGACAAATTAATTTAACAGACATTATTTCTATAGTTATTCAATAATTTTTAAATTGCTTCAGAAATTTTTTTCATACACACGCAGAAAGATGATACTTTTCTACACTTTCTTAATATCTAAAGCATTTATGTTTATTGATAGAAATTACCAACGAATAAATTCTTTTATTTATTTTTATTTACATAATGCTAAAAATTATGCATCCAAAGTAAGTAAGCATATTAAAATAAATAACAAATATACATTACAAATCATTCAAGATAGTATTCATGATATATACTATGCTTATCTTGAACTAATGACAGCATTTTTGTAGACATTGGAATTTTGGTATGGATATATGCATAATTATAAAGAGCCATTATTTTTGTATAAAATAATAAATTTTTATTGAGATTTATTCAATCAGCTGTATTGTTTCCTTCACAAATTTAACTTTGCAAGATGAGAGTTACTATCATCAAAAGAAAAAGTACTTTTTTTCTTTTGAATATTATATTCAATAAATTAGTAACATCAATTTAGCCAAATAAATGTATTACGTTTCCTTCTTTCTTTTTTTTTCCTATACCAATTATACCAGAAAAAACTATATTAAATAAAGAAGCTGTAGTTTTTATCAGGTAAAATTTACAGTTTTATTCGAAAAAAAATTAGCATTTCTTTTTTGCTGAATTGATTTTTCCATTATAAATTTTTTCTTTTTTTATGGAAAATGTAATTTTATGTGGCACACTAGTTGCCAGTGAAAAACTGTAAAACACACAGATTTACAGATAGGATAGGAATAATTTAACGTTATTATTTCTTTATTGTTAAAATGTAAGATAATAATTAAAGAAGAATTATTTTAAATAATAAACAAAGCTAGGGCCTTGTCATGGATTTTTGTATGGTATGTGGCAGGATATCGCTTTTCAGAGCGAAATGCTCCTCGTTCGATCCCAGCCATGCACGAACAAAGGCGGAGAATATTCTGCTTTTGTCTTCTGCATGGACGTCTATCGCATGCGTGGTTGGAAGTTTTCCGGGTTTTCTCCTTTGCGACACGTGAATATGGCCCATTATTTATGAAAAGTCTCTGAAGTCAGTTATGAGGCAGACATTAAATGCCTTAAATTAGCCTTAGACCATTAGACAATATATAATGCAACATCAATTACCAAAATATTAATATCTATTAAAATAAGCATCAAATTGATTTTATATTATTCAAAGCATTTTTTTTCACAAACTTATCGAAATGCTGAATTTGATTTTTTCTTTGAGAGAGTTAAATGTAATTTTTATACAGTTACTATATAATGTAGAAATACTGTAATAAAATAAATGCCTTCGAAACAATCCGAATCGGAAAAATATTCTATTAATTTTTTAATAAATACAATTTTAAGTAAGAACATCCGGTTACTTTGCAGAATTTGTTTCTGAGTGAGAGAACAAATTTTCCCCTCTCAATAATACACTGTTTATATTTTTTTATGTTACATTTTTTT
>JAPDSC010076860.1:0-22636 GCA_026290005.1 Latrodectus geometricus | reverse complement strand
AATTAAAGAGAAATTAATCTATTACGTAATTTAAGCAAGACTTACAATATATACAATTATATATATTATAATATATATAATTGTATATACTGTAAGTATATATTATACAATTTATATATATATTTTATAATATATATATATTATAAAAACATAAGTACATTGATGATAAATGGTCTTTCAAGTTTGTAATGTATATTTTCCTTAAAGTTTTATATTTATATATTATACCTATATATGCTCTCTATAATCAGCCTTATGAAACCTATTTAATATTTTTAAGCATGAAAACTGCGCACAATGTGGTTTTTTCATTTAAAGCTTAATTTTCTTAACTGTTTCAAAAACATAAGTAATTTTAATAATTTTCTTGACATATTTTAAATATTTGTTACTCTTATGCCATGTTTTAAGCTTAATATCATAATTTATTATCGAAATAAATTCATAAGCAAGTTTTAGTTACTATTTAGATCATAATGTGCAAAAACTGAATGCTTCAAAGTAATGATCATGTCAAATATAAACACAAGTTAAAGTAACACATTTAGGTATATTTAAAGATCATTAGCATTTAAAAGTTTGGCAACATAATAAATTTTGTTTTTACTCTGTATTTATTATTTGCATGTCAATCTTCATTATATATTTAGTGATTTTTACAACAAATTAAAATTTGGCATAAAATAAATTTCTAGTTTAATTTCATTTCTATCAGAAATCCTTTCTTAGAAATAATATATTAAGTTATATATTTTTTAGATTGATTTTATTTTCTGGTCATATATTACAAGAAAAGTATGGTTATTTTTTACATATTTTACAGTTTGTTCTGTACTACTGAAATAAATTGCTTATTTGTAAGTATTCTGAGTATAATAAGAAAAAGCAAAATAGAAATAGAAATAAATAAATATAATTATCAAAACAAGATTTTATAGGTACTCATATATGTTAAAGAATTTTGAATATTTCTATCGTTATGATAAAAAATAATTGATTCTATCAAGAATTACTTCTTTTCAATACTTTCTCACATGTTGATATGATTTTGCAGGTTTTATGTTTTATTATTTGCAACTTTTCGAAAATATTTATCACATTTAGATTAGCTAAGAGGTTTTAAAAAAATACTGTAAGTTACTATGTCTTTTTTAAAAATCAGTAAAAATTTGTCATGTGAATTATGATTATTTTTAAACTAAGTGCATTCATGTTCAGTATTGTTGCATTGTTTTTTCGACTACCAATTATTTCTATATTATTATTCCTGTATATTCATGCTTTCAACTGTTGCATTTATTCATAAATTTTAAAAATCTTAGCATTCAAATATGGCTACATTTTATTTTTGGAAGTTAAATTATATGAATTTGAAAAAGTTGCTTCTTGTGTGGAACAACTTTACTTTTTTAACTCTTAATAAACATTTATTTAAAAATGTGTGTTGAATTTATTAATTACATGAAGAGTCAATTTCATGATAATGAAGAGAGGAAACCAAAAATTAGTAGCTGGAAGCAGATTTAAAATTATTGGATCTAAGAAAATATTTTTCATATTAAATTAAATTCCTTCATCTCGAAAAAAACTATAATGATGTTTTTTTGTTAAAGATACTCATCTTTTTCACTTACTGAATCCTTTATTTTTTTCTATTAACATTCTTTAAATGATTTTATAAACACAATTTTCTAATATTGAGACTCGTTTTACTGATTTTAATTAAACATATATTTCAAATAAATTTACGACGAATATTTTAATTATATTGATAACTTTCATTAAGAGGATGCTTGAAATTTGGTTTTCATGTTAATATATATAAATAGGATATGGCATATTATTTTTATAATCACAATTATACATAGATAATACCAAAGAGCTAGTAGTATAACAAAAAGCTGGAGTAGACATACAAGTTCCTTCACCGATTTTGGACGGGTAGTGCACCCCTTAATTCGGCGAGTCCATTCCAGGCCAGCCCATTCGATGAACTCCACTGGTACCATACCAAGCCTTGGTTAACCTCGGAGCATGACAAGTGGCATTGTCATCCTGAAAGTAACAGGAATCCAACCCGTAAAAATTGCACATCGTAAGAAGCATATTGTCATAAAAATGATGCAGTAGGCATCGGTGTGGAGCTTACTATGAATGGAGACCAAGGGTCCCAATCCATACCAGAAGAAATACCCCCAGACCATAATTCCAGCTCTGCCGAATTTGACTGTTACCACAATGCATTCTGGTAGGACACGTTCTCCAGGCAGACGTCAGACATAGACCCTGCCATTTGAAGGGTAAAAAGTGAGTCTTGATTAGTTGCTCCAAGGAAACCCTTTTCCACTGATCTACGGTCCAATTTCGATGCCCCCCCCCCATTGTCAACCGAACAGAGCGGTTGAGCTTTGTGATCAAAGGCTTATAGGCAACAGCATGACCATGAAAACCAAACAGATGTGCTTCCTTACGGATGGTATTCATTGAAAAAATACTCCCGAATGGCTGTTGAAATTCCTCGTGGACGAGGGCCATAGGTTGGATGCGTTTCTTCCGAATTTCTCTGGACAACACTCATCAGTCTCTATCTCCCAGTTATGTTATTCTGCCGACTCGGGGCACATTCCGACAATCACCGCTCATCTTCCATTACTTAATCACATAGGCCACTTTCGATTTTGGATACTTCAGATTGCTAGATATGTCCCTTAAGCCACATTTGTGATACCCGATAATTATACCTTTCTCGAAATTAGAGACCTCCGAACTACGCGGCATCTTGCATGCGACTAATGCCATGCCCATGTTGTTTCCTACACGTTATATACCGGCATACACCATGACGTATCTCAGGAAGGTAGATATCGTCATTTGCATAGGTGTCCAAATACTTATTTGTAGACAGTATATATATATATATATATATATATATATATATATATATATTTAGTAATGCTTAATAGAAACTTTAAATTGAATTTATAATTATTACTACCCAGTGACATGGTTTCAATAACATGTTGTTTTCATAATTAAATTAAATATATTTGTGATTGATGCCAACTCCATTAAATAGAAAGATACTTTTTTTTACTTTTCTACTTTAATCTTGAATTGCAGACCTTCAGAGGCATAAAAGTTATTTAATGTTTTAAAGAATTAATTTATATATTTTCGTGGATTTTGCAAATTTTTCAAGATCATTAGTATTGTCAGCAGTTTTCAAAAGTGACGAGAAATTGAAAATTCTAATAAAAACATAATTTTCGTCAAATAAGATTGTGACTATAGCAAAGCACTTTGTGCATTTTACAATTGAAAAGCATCTTTTAGAATATACGTCGACAGTTATTTCCGTTTATCATCAACATTGAGCTTTAAATGTTTATTTGACATTGAATCGCGCCGAAGCTCTTAAGAGTAAATAACAATTATTTAGATTTATGAAGTATAAGAAGGAATAATTTTTATTTTAGTACATAATTCTTAATAATGCTTTAACGAAACATTTCAGTCAAAACACTAAATTTATCAACACTTTATTAGAATGAGATTTATTCGCATATATATGTTACGCAATAATTAAGCGAATTACGAAAGTATACTGTATTGGATTATATTTACACTCGAATGATAAAGTTTTCTATTCTGGAGAAATAATATTATAGCTCAGAAGTTTATTAATATATTTTACAAACCTGATGATTAAATTGCAAATCTTGCCTGAATTTAAAGAATTCTCCATTTATTTATTTTTATTTGTCTATTACTCAGTATTTTTCAGAAATTTATAAACTATTTACAAAGTTACTTTACTAAATATTTGTGTACACGTGTATGAATATTCAACAAAATTTATCATAGGTACTCAGTAGCTCTATTGAAGTTAAAAAGAACAGTATATCCTTAGAGTGGTAAACACACATTTTGAATTCTATTGTGAATAGATTTATGTAATAAGCGCCTTTGTTGGAGGACATTAAAATGTAATTGAATGAATACTTAAGACTTTCAAATCAAAAGTTCAATGTTTTCACTATCCTATTTAATTATATTTTATAAAAAATTGGCGTGTTTTTTTTTTTTTTTTTTTTTTTTTTTTTAGTGGTAAGACAGTAATTTTGCACATGAAATATACTAGTCTCGAACCAGATTTTTGTTCTATAAGATATGGATATTTCATTTATGTTTTCTGCTTGCAAGTCATTCAACGTGAAGTCTTTCAAAATTTCTTCTTTGACTGATTATTAAAATTCTATTGTTAGGCAACTATGTTACGAATATATAAATGTCTCGCAGCACGTTTTTGTATAAAACAGTAACTATATTAAACTTTTTTTAATGATGGTTAATTGATGAAGATCTACGGTTTAGGTAGATTCTGAAACTTTGTAAACAGCTATGCCCGAATCGGGAATTTATTCCAGGAATAGCTGAATTTCAGTTTTGGGCAAAGATCTTTCAATCACTATTTCAATAAACAATGATTGTATTTCAACTGAAATTGGCTGCATTCAATATTGCGTTTTTGTTATAACTCAATATTATATTCATAAATCAAGATCAAGATTTTAATTAAACAGTGTTCTACAGTTTAAAAGAGGATTCTGATTTCATATAGTACAAAAAGCAAAATTACAACAAAAAAGCATATTGAAGAGCGAAATGTGATTATAAGCAATACTGTATGGTGATATGTTTTCTTTTACCTATACCTTAAAAATTGCATACGTTTATTTTGAATATTCTATGTTTGATTTCAAAAATAGCCTACGTTATATTACTAATAATTTAATATTAATTTATTACATTATTTTCTCTACAAACAGAAATTTTTGTGAGCATTAAGTAAGAAATCCCATAATTATTTTTAAAAAAATTTTTTAATGAGGAATGAAACAGGAGAAGGGTACGGAATCCATTTTCATTTTCTATTACTGACTTAAAAACTAGAATACTACCTGTAGAGCAAAGTGATCTACTCTTTTTATTTAGTTCTCCGAAGCCATGACAGCTAAATTTTGATTTTATTCCATTACTTACAAGTAGTGAAAAAAGAAAACCTTTAAAAGCCACCTGTTCACAACAAGAACGGGACTTCGAAAGCTTAAGTTCTTAGTCTTCGGAAAACTTTCGAAACAATAAGTAACCAGAAATTTATATCTCTCTACATTCCTACAACTATTATTTGACCAATAATTGGGAACGATAATTCTGGAAAAGGACAAACATGGGCAGATTGTCGCAGAGGAAACAAAGGATTTTATCAACACTTTACGGAAAAAGTGACGTCGAAAATTCAAAGATTTGTCATTAATTATATAACTATAAATATTGATACAAAGAAAAATACTCAGCAAACATTTATTGGAGAAACGAAGAAATATTTTTATAAATATTAAACGTAGGTGTTACCTATTGGGTACATTTTTTCGCTCATACTTTTCCATAATATGAAAACTAGTTTAAGAAATTGAGCCTATGCAGTTCTCTTTTTAAACATTTTCTTCTAAAAAGCACAGAATTTCTAATTCCACTAACTGAGATATTCTTCTGAAATCTCTTGTACAACTAATACATTCAAATTGCATGCCAAATATGGTCATACTCTACAAAAATTCTATATTTTATAAAGACCAAAAATAAAGCAAAGAAGTAACTATATCTGATTTCAAATATAACTATTAAATAGATTACACTTTAGTTTTTTTTATAATTAATAAATAATACATAAAGAATAGTCTTATTTTTAAGGCATTAACATTAAAAGTATTGAAAAATGTTCAAAGTCTTAAATTTTAACTTAAATTGTTTGTTATTTAAATAATTATTTTTATCAAATTGTTTTATTTCATCACTTTTAAATTAGGGAATTTAAATATATTTTTCATGAAGAAGAAACTATTTCAAATTTCGCTCTTGGGATAAATGAAATTCTTATTGAAGTATTTCTTTGATGAACACAAATAAATTTCATTATTTTGTACAAATTAATTTGCTACTTTTAAGGTAATAAATTTTTAAAATAACATAAAGAAATCATATTTTAGCCTCTTCTTAATTTGAATTAATATGCATTCAAAATGTTTATCTCCTTTTATTTTAAATTAAACTTTCCTTTCGATAAAATTCTAGAGGTTCGAGAACAGATGCATATTTTTTCCTACTAATCCTTACTAAAACTATAAAATTACTTAAAAATACATTTCTACATTTTTAAAAGAGAAATAAATTAACATATATATATATATATATATATATATATATATATATATATATATATATATATATAATAAATGTGTGAAATAACATTTTCAGAATACTTAATTTAACTAAAATTACAGTTATTTATAAGTATTACATTATATTCTTGATGGTTTTATCATGTAAATTATAATATACATCTCAAAAACAACTAAGCATAGTTATTTTGAGAGGAACTTCACAAATTTAATATTCAAACAGAAGTATTACAAAATTCATTTACATAAAATAAGGAAAATTATTTTTATTACCACAGTTTCTTAAGAAAATAACACCAATAATTCTTCTTTTACTACAAAAAAATTAATTTAAGGAAAATGTCAACGAAATGTACTTAAAAAATTGTTTCACACAAAAATAATCTAAAAAATTTACAATCATTTTTAAAAATAGCTTAAATAAAATATATTCTAAGGATAAATGATATAGTTTAAAATTAATAATATAATACTGATTTAAATAATGAATGGTTACCTTTTAAGCGAGAAAGAATATTTTTAAGAAATTGTCTATTGTAAAATATAATTTACTTTCTTTACTCCAATTTTTTTTCCTCCAAGAGGCTTAGAAAATATATGTGCAACTAAACTAATAAATATTTTCTCACCATAGATTTTCCCTTTTTGAGGATGCAGGCTACCAAACTTTAATATATGTATAAAAATAATTTTTCCTTAAAATAAAAGGAACTCTTTTAATGAAAAATCATAAGCTTAGTTAAACATGTTTAAAAAGTTTATTGCATATACATCCTTGCTACTTAAAATTCTATCACAAGCAAACTTTGTAATTAATAAAAAAATATAACTAACATTTCTTATTTATAAAAAAATTCCGAAAATGATGTATTTTTAGATTAACTTCAATAATTTTAACATATTATTAGTTTTATGTGTTATTAATTTTAATTATAAAGAGCAAAATTGAAACTAATAATATCAGTTATATAATCAGTAATAGTACAGGTAAAGTATTTTATTAATATAAAACTAGGGCTTATATTTATATATGTATTATAACCTTTATTTTACGACATAAGCTTTCATTAATGATAGCAAAATATTTTAAGCTTAAAATCTTCTGTTGTAATTAAAGTACTTTTCAATCTTATAATTTCAAATTGTAAAAAAAAAAGGAAAAAAAAGAAAGAAAGAAAAACTATTATGACAATACTCCATTGATTTTTGTAACTTACAAAGTATTGTAGATTCAAAATTGGTCTGTGTTACTAGAGTTACATTAGTGCATAGCTGTAAAAAAGTGAAAACATTTCATGAATACTTTCATTTCCCTTTTTATATTACATTTTTCTTTTTAATTTTACTCAACTAGTTATTTTTAAATAGGAAATTTAGTTAAAATAAATATTATAATAATTCGTTGTAAATGCTATTAGTAAACTAATAGTATAGGCAACGAGTTGGTATTAAATGGTTATTGTAATCGTTTACATCGCAATGAAGTTTTTACATTATTATAGAATCAAAAGTAAAATTGAATCATAAAACAAAACTTTAAAATTATAATATTCTTTAAAAAAAATACTCATGATAAATATATTTTCCTATTAATTTTTTTCATTTTCAAAGTTTGATGTTGAATTTAAAAAAAAAAATCAAGAAATTTCTCAAATTTAAGAATGAAAGAAAACAATATTATTAACATAATTTAAAAGAATATATTCTTTTGAGTTTAGAATAAAGGAATATGATAATACTGTTTTTATTTATTTCATCAATCAAAGAAAACAAATTCAACTATAAAATCCCTCAGTGAAGGAAAATATTAAATTACATTTTCACTGTTTTATAAGCTAAATCTAATCTTCCAAAAAACTAATCAAAACACAACTTATTTATATTTTTTTTCATAGTTTGCATTTTAAACTATACTTGCATTTAGAACCTTGCACGAGTATTCCTGTATTGTTTGCAAAAAAAATTAAATTAATAAATTATAAGGAGGAATTTCAACATTTTCAATTTCAGAAAAGACAAAAATATTAACCGGAGAATGCTTTTTTGCAGATGACTAGAATTATTTATATTTCTAGTCATTTGCAAAAAAGTATTATTACAGAAAATACATAGTGATTCAGTGCATAAATTATTTATTCTCATTTGTTCTTGTCATATTTTTCCATAAGAATTTTTACTTTGTAAAATTAATAAAGAATATGATTAGATGAAAAAGATGTCTTCCACTTCAACAGTGCCTGATTCTTAAAACAGCTGCTGTAAAATGTACTTTTTGTATTATAAATAAATATTTGGGGAATAAAAAATGCTTAAATATAGTTTGTTTTATAATGTTTTCAAAATTTGAAATTTGGAAAAAAAATTCATACATCAGCTTTAGTTATAAATTTAAAATATTTCAATAATTTATGATTTCGTATGTTTTTAAAAATTATTTTCTGGTGCTACACTTCCTTGAACCCAAGAGTGGGTAATCATATTCGAGTTTTCTTGAAGAATATTTGTAGCTAGAAAAAATTCTACATGTAAATAGTAAATAAAGTTCAAAAGCAATGATTAAAAAAAAATCAAGACACAAAATACAGAAGATAGTTTTGATTCAAAACGTTCTAAAATAATGTAACTGATATACTAATATTTTTGCAGTGGTTTAAATGTATATAAAATGACTTTACAAAATCGGTAAGCACACATTAATGCATTATTTCTTCAACCTCTATTTCATGTAAGTATTGAGACTAGTGGGTTCACTCTTTGTCATGACCATTAAAATTAAAACAATGTAAAATTTGAAAGATTCAAAGAAAAAAAGACAACTCGTAAAATTGGACCTGAAGAATTAAATGCATTTCCTAAAGGTTAATTATTCAGTGCACAAGTTTTTTTCTTAATTAGAGTGAAGACATTTACTTCATTTAATGTCCCAGATGTAAACAAATAATTTATTTTTACTCAAAAAATTTTTATTATTCAATTTTATAAATCAAAAGTTATTTAATAAGAACTTTTTAAAGACATCTTGACATTGCTAAGTTGATGATAAAATTTGTCAAGTAATACTATTAACTATTAACAACACTTGGAAAAATTTCAGAAGTAATAAAGACTTCCAATAAGCAAAATTCTTATACTCTTGTCTCGCCCATAAAATATTTTTACGTTTATTTCTCAAATAAAGATTATTTGATAATTAAACACATTTGAAGACAAAATACATTGTATTTTTCATGAAAATCTGCTATTCCCAAAGATGTTTAACCGAAATAAAATTATAGTGATTTTGAGAAAAAATGAGGTATTTAAAATATTTAAACATACTTTCTGTAATGATAGGAATCTAATTTTAAAAATTATCTATTAATAAGAATGCTTTCACTTTAAATCATGATGTAATGGCGATTGAAAACAGCAACATTTGAAAAATACTTCCTGTTTCAAACATCAAAACGAGAGAAAATGAATTAATAATGCAATTATTATTTAATACTTAAATATGAATTTTTCCAATGACGAATAATAGAATGATTAAATTTTGTTGTTTTGAAGAACAATAATTTGTTCTGGCTTTGATGTACAACACACGTGGTTTTAATAATGTTGCGCACGCAAAACGCTCATCTAAGCTATAATTTGTAAGACTTTTCTGTATCTGTGCATTTTGTGACACGTTGTCATCAAGTCTTATCTTTATAGACATGCAAAATATTACTTAAAACGAAATTACGTTCAAAAGATAATCACATATGTAGGTTAATATAGACGCATGTACTTTGCAATATACTTTCTTAGAAGTAACAATTCTAGAATAACTTAAATTGACGTTATAACGTCAAACAATGTTATTTCTCTTCTCAAATGTATAAAGATTCTCACTCAAAAGGTAATTTTTATTTTTGAAACATGGTTGTTATTCTAGTGTAAGATTGATCAATTTTTATCCATCATCGAGATAAAATATACATATTTAAACAGACCATTTATAAATCATCAACATATTTCACATGTATATAATAGTTTTCAACATATATATTTATGCAAATGTTTTTATAAATCACATCCTTAATTATAGAAAATTAGATTTAAATATTTGTTTAGTTATTTTAGACTAAACAATTGCTTTTCTTGATCTATGAGTTTTCAAGTTTAAAACTCATCGCTAATTCATAACTTTTGTATCATTCTTATATTTTACACTGTCACCATTTTAATATATTTGTCTTACAATATTAAATACACGCTATTTTTTATATTTAAAATATTATAATAATTTAAAGATATATAATATTCTAGAATTTTAGAAATATTACACACATAATTCATTTATTATATTATATATTTTTATACTTCTGTGTGACGGAATATGATTAAGTTCATTTAAATAAAGTAATAAATGCATGAACATATAAGTATTACAAGTGTAACATGAACAATGTATTGGATACAATATAAAAATGTGAAAATTCTGTGTGGCGTCAATTCCAAAGTTGCATACCAATCTATATTATGCTATTTTGCCATATCATAAAATGCTGCCCAGAAATATCAAACATATATACATAGAAATTAGTAAAACTAACATAAGATTGAAATTCAGCAACAACATTATTGTTTTCTGAATTACCATTTGTAAAATGTGTCTATCAACGTTAGAATATTGATAGACACATAATGTAAAGAGTATATTTCTTGAAAAGCTTCTAAAAATTTGTATTCAGCTTTAAAGAGGAGGTCTTAAAGAAATGATAGCCTATAAAATTGAGCACTTTAGGGTGCTTACAAGTGTTGCATAACAAAGAAGTTGTGTATAATATCCTTTTAAAACTGTCTTGAAACGGCTACCCATTTCCCAACTCCTGTGGTTAAGAGACTTTCTTTTTACTCAGACCACGTAATCTAAAACTCTGTCAAAAACCGAAAGTATTTATTCTAAGATTTAAAAGAGTGACATTAATAGCTTCCCAAGTTTAAATGAAGTGATTAAATGGGAAAAATGCTGTCTGCAATAATAGCTGTTGAGAAAATGTGAAAAGTGATGGAATGCTTATTAACTGAGACGAGAATTATTATTTTTTTTTCGGAATCCTTTTTGCCTTTTATTGAAAAATAATATTTCAATTTTCGTTTTCTGGAAAAACATAATTTTTCTTACCACTCGCTTTTTACATAAAGAAATGGAGATCGAGAAAACTTTTTACGGGATTACCTTACACTTACTGGTATAATCATTTTAGCAAAGTGTGTTATCAAACAAGTACTCCTTGATTTTTTTACTCCAAAATAGGCGCCAAGATGTGAGTGCAACCCTAAAATTATGCTTGTAGAAACGCTGAAAATACTAGGGTTACCTGGAATCAAATTTTACTGCCAATTTACTAGGGTTCTGAAATTAAATTTGGTACTTTTTTTTTTATTTACAGCCATACCAAGGGGTACCATTTCCCTACCAAACACTTTATTTACAATAATGCGAATTTTCTGTCACAAAAATGAAACAACGAAGTCTGGAAATAACTTTAAATTAAAAATATGTACTTACTGTCATTTATCTACTCATAAATCTAATGAAATACTTTTTTCTTGTAGTTGATATAATAAATGTTAAAAAATTGCTTTTAAGTCTCAATTATATTTAAATATATTAATATAGTAAAAATAATAATAGTAAAATAATGAAAATTCTAAAACAAAACAAAATGAGGATTCAATTTCATTTTTCAAAAACTTCTCAACTTTAATATTCAATTCCAATTAAATATTTTAATGGTTAAAATGTAAAACAATTAAAGTTTACAAAACGTTTCAAAAAATTATGTATATGGAAATGTTTTGTAATTATAATTCTTATTAATATTGAAATTAAAAAATACAAATAATAGGAGCTATAAGTAGGAAACATATTTGACATAAATATGATCAAATAGTTTTGAAATTATTTCCAATTTCCTTACCTCATTATACTATGCCTTGAATTTCATCAAAACTGATATATTATTATTGGATATTTTACGAGCTGTTATTAAATTAATTTTAATTTATAATTACTTGGCAACTTTTATATTTTTTATTATAAAAATAGAATATTTGGTTTGAAAGGGAAAAAATTTGAAAGAAATAAAAAAATAAAAATTTACGAAAAATAAAAATGAAAAAAATTCAATAAAACCTTTCACATAACAAAAACTTAAAAATACTCTCTCTATCAATAACTATTTGGACACCTATACAAATGACGATATCAGTGGTCCTGAGGTACTTCACGGCTTCCGCAGGTATATATCGTGTAGGAAACAGCGTCGGCATTAATTACATGCAAGATGCCGCGCAGTTCGGAGCTCTCTGATTTCGAGAAAGGTATAATTATCGGGTATCACAAATGTGGCCGATCCTTAAGGGAAATATCTGGAGTACCCAAAATTGACAGTGGCTTATGTGATTAAGAAGTAGAAGATACGTGGTGTTTGTCAAAATGTTCCCCGAGTCGGCAGACCAATGAAACTGGTAGATAGAGCCCAACGAGTGCTGTCCAGAGAAATTCGGAAGAACCGCACCCAATCGATGGCCCTCATACGCGAGGGATTTTCAACAGGCATCCGGAAGAATTATTTCAATGAATAACATCCGTAAGGAAGCACATCTGCTTGATTTTCATCGTCGTGCTGCTGCCCATAATCCTTTGATCATAAAGTCCAACCGCGCTGTTCGGTTAATGGGGGGCATCGAAATTGGACTTTAAATCAGTAGAAACGGATTCCTTGGAGCAACGAATCAAGGTTCACCCTTTACCGTTCGGATGGCAGGGTCTGGGTCTGCCTGGAGAATGTCTCCTGCCAGAATGCATTGTGCCAACTGTCAAGTTTGGCGGAAGGTAGAATTATGGTCTAGGGGTGTTTCTCCTGGTATTGACACGGATCCTTGCTTCTTATTCAAAATAAGTTCAATGCTGATGCCTACTTCATCATTATGGATAACAATGTGCTTTCTACGTTGTAGCAGTTTTACGAGTTGGACACCTGTTACTTAAAGGATGACAATACCAGTTGTCATGTTTTGAGGTTAACCAAGGCTTGGTATGGTTCCAATGGAGTTCATTGAATGGACTGGCCTGTCCAGAGCCCAGACCTGAACCCTATCGAGAACCTTTAGGACGAGTTGGATCGCTAAATTAAGGGGTGCACTACCCATCCAAAATCGATGAAGTAACTTGTATGTCTACTCCAAGCTGATGGAAAGATATTAGCACTAGTTGTAATACAAAGACTTGTGGAAAATACGCTTTGGAAGGTTCTCGCTGTAATTGCCTCTCGTGGAAGCTCTACCAACTATTGATTTTGAATAAAGTTTGTTTTTCTTTTCTATTACAGGTGTCCAAATGCTTAATCGTAGACAGTATATATTAATTTTAGAGCAATTGTTTATTTTTTTATGACAAATCTTCAGGTTTCTTATTAGTTTTTTTTAATTTGACACCTAAGGTTTGGTATTGATTTAAGTTAATATTTATTTAAATTTTTTGCTAGTTTCAACTTTAATGAAATAAAATGGGATGTGTAACAGAATTATAATAAAACTAAAAAAGCTAAGAGTGAATTTATCAGAATATTTTTTTATTAAATTACAAAAATTTTTAAAGAAATTATTTCATGAATGCTAAATTGTTTTATAACCTGAATTGTTTTTCAAATACCATAAATATTTCATATTCTAGAAGCCTATAAAAAAAGTTTCCATTTTAACGCCAAAATACAAGTTGTAAAATACCAAAACATCTTTGTTCGCTATTTTAACTGAAATATTTTCAGTATCATTCACTAGTAGGAATTGCGATATTTAATTTGTTGAGTAATCATTGTCATTTATGAATCTGGATATCTTTTGCCTAAGTTCCTTTCACTTTTGAACTTTTGATGAGACTAGTAACAGAAATGAAAAAGAGAGAGTACAGCAAGTATTAGGAATATTTCTTGGCTTATGATTATTCATTTGCTAAATAATGTTTTATACATCTAAATATATCTCCGTTAAAAAATGAAATTATGTGTATTAACATAAAATATTATATAATCGGAATAAAAGATCATAAAATTATTAACAAATGTTTTTAAATAAGGTTTTTAATTATTCATCAACCAAACCAAATGTACTAAAATTTAACCCTTTTTAAAACAAAATTATTTATAAATTTCAATAAGAAGCCCTCCGTTATAAAAGAATAGTTACTTCCAGAAAAGTTCGGGTCTCCTTTTTCTTCTCCAACAGAATTACCTGGCCAAAATCATATATCATCCAATCGCAACAGTTATAATTTCGCAGTTTTCGCTGATATAAATATCCCATAAATCTGATTCGAAGGTGCCTCCGCAATACGAGTTCTCTAATTCAAAGTCCAGTAATGTTAAATTCAAACTCAGTTCACTAAAACTTGGTCTCCTTTTGTGCGAAGATGGGTCAGAATTATTTACTTTTAAAGTAGATTCAATTTCTTGAGAATGAGACATAGAAAATTTAATTAATTACCAGTGATCGTTAGTTTTGCTCTACTAAAGGATCATAATCTTCTCTTTCAATTGATAGATTTTGAGGATTTCTAATTCTTTGAAAAGTTGAACTGTAAGATTGATAGGAGCTAATGATAAATAATTAAGGAAGCGAAAAGCTTTCAACAGCGCGTATTCCTGGCAGCAAATAGAATCGGAAGAGAAATTTTCTCCGAAACTATCAAGGAAGATATTACTATGTTCTTTCTTTCATTTGATCACTAGATGAGGAACATCATTAGTTTGTAATTACCACACATTCTTATCAGATTTATGATACTAGTTAAGAATCGATAATTTATCTTGCTCAGACCAGATTATTGATGAATGATTAATTTGAACCGATATTATATGACAATAATTTAATTATAAGTTGCACAAATTCTTTGAGAAATACAAAAAATGGAAAATCCAGATTAAGATTGATATTCTCTTTTCCTAGTGATGACTTATATACATGACAATTTTTATCACACACAGTTTGATTCACCAAGATTTTACAATTTCAAAATGAATTTAGAGCAGTTCTTGCGTTCATGATCTTACTTTCTTGCGAACAGATTCAAACCCATGAGTTATTGAAATGAAGAGAAATACAGTGAACTTTCATTGACCACCAATATTCAGAAACCAAACCCATTTGCAAATGTATGGTAGCATTTTATTAAATATAAATGAATATTTCTAATACATATACACATAGTTTTGTTAAATATAAAAATAGCCATGGTCATTTAATTTTTTAAGATATCTTATTCAGTAGATGAGGTTTAAAAAAATGAGCTCAAACCAATGGCTGGTTAAAAGATAATGACATGACAATTATACATAAACATACATGATTGAATAAGACATGGTACAAAAATAAAAATAATTTTACTCAAAGTTTATGTAAATTTAAACAAAAATTCAGTTTGAATGAGTTTATAAATGAATTTAAATTAAAAATATTAATAATTTCCACTCAAACTATAATATTTTTATAAAAGAATATTGTTGTAAACAGCGGAAAGAATTCTTGTTAACATCGACATATATTCACACATAAATACTTAACAGTACTCAAAATGCGGATTATTACATATTTAAATGTAATAATCTGCTCTTTTGGTTAGAAGTAGAATAGTTTTTAAGTATCATAATGATTAAATTATCCTAATTGATAATTACAAGCGATAATCTGTGAATACAAAATTACAAAAAAGAAATCTTAATTACTTTTTAAAAAGATAAAAAAAAACTAAATATTTTACCTTTTCTTAGTTTGAAACAATATTTTTAAATTTTGTAACAAATACACTGGCAATGAAGATAATATTCAAAGTATGTATCAGAATAATTTATCAATAAGATTGCATACATATAATATTCTTAAATTTCAAGCTATGTAGAAAATTATCACATATAAGATTTACATTCAAATATCCTTCACAATATTACAAAAAATTCCTTAACAATTCATAGATGATTTCAAATATATGAAATACAAAAATGTTTTTTGACACTTAGAATTCAATATAGGTGTTGAATAGCAGCAAGAAAAAAATTTTTTTTCATTCTATATCGAATTTTTGATGTATAGTATATATATAACAGTCAAACATTTTTCTTAGTAAACATTTTTTAATTAAAATATATTTTAAATTATGCCTATGAGTGATATCTCCTTTGAACAGATTTTAAAATATTTTAAGTATTACAGTTCTCTGCAGATTAAATAAGTCATTCTACAATTTAATAACCTATTTTTCCAGTACAAATATCATCCATCATTTCTTTTCAATTTTTACTCATTTATAGCAATGTAATTATTTCAATTTATACCATACTTTCATCTATTTTTTCCCATCGAATGAATGTGGTAATTTGAAACTTATATATCCGAAAATATGAAAATTAATTTATATTCTTAAATAAATATTTAATGTTTAGAAGCTTAGTTAGATAATTTCCTATTAACACCATCTTAATAAGACAAATTATTGCGATCATTTTCCGGTTTCTATTTTAGCCAATAAAAAATTTTAAATAAGCCAAAGTATTGAAAAAAATTGAATTGATGTTAAGTAACTAGATTGTCAGCTGAACTAGTACATTTCTAATGATTACCATTAAGTTATAGTGATAACTTTTTAACTTTCAATTTTTTCCAAATGCTAAACATAGTCAAACACCAGGTACACAATAATTGAGATTAAACTACAAATTCAACACTTGTGTTGGTCTACATCCCGAGTCACATCAATGGAATGACATGGTAATTTGCAATTATTTGTTTAGAATAGAGCCTTTCTCAGCTGGGTGATCATCATCAGTGTCGGGCATCAGCTTACTTACTTTCAAGTGTTAGAGAATGCTTCCTAACCTAACAAGATTATTTCATTCTCCTTTGAAAAGTTGAAAACTCCTTTTGTAAGAAATTCTAGTAGAAATGGTCAAAAATAATAAAACTTTTTACCATAAGTAAGCAGCTTTAAATGATTCCTATCATTTCAGCCTAAATTTCTCAATAATATGAAACATTTCTATTTTCATTCTATTCTAAAGTTTAAAATATGAAACTAAATTAAAATATGAACTCTCTTCAAATGCTATAAATAGAATTTTTAATAACATACTAAAATAGGAAGTCTTTCAAGCCAAATACCAACAATTCACTTTTACTTCTCCACAATGCAGTTAAATTATTTAGAACAATACAAGTAAAATGAATGGAATAAAAAAGTAGATCAAGAAAGTTTAATCCTCTTCGATTAATCGTCTAAAGTAATCAATTTCATCGTAATCTTCTGAATCACTAAAAAGTTTGCAATCAACAATTGAGCATAAAAACAATTGTTTAAAACTATAGGAGTTGAAAGAAAATAATGAAGGAATTTAATTTGCTATCAGGTAATAAATGTTTCATAATAAACCTTTTCGGGGAATCAATTTCGTTTCCTTTTTCCCGATCCGGTTTCGATCTCCCAATGATTCAGCTGTTTTTTGTATCCAATCGAGGCCGACGCATTTGTCTTAATTGCTATCGAGAAAATCTCCTGAAAAGTCATTAATTCCACTTGACGTTTTAACAAACTTTTAAACGCGATTGTCGATGAGGGCTCGATTTTACTTTATGAGACCTCATCTAAAACGGAAATTATATCCTTTGGGAAAATCGTGTAAAATTTCATATCATTTTATTTCCTCGTCGTCACAGTGGAATGGAATGAGGATTCCAGTGAATACAATTTAATAGATGACTGTAAAATCTGTTATAAAAATTTTAATTAAATAGAAAATATCTGAACATTTCAATTCAATACTAGGTAAATTAATTACGATGTCTCAGAGGTAAGTCATTATTAATTTATATATCATACATATAGACAGAGGTAAGTCATTATTAATTTATATTGCATACATATAGACAGAGGTAAGTCATTATTAATTTATATAGCATACATATTTCTAAGTAGCATTTATTACATTGTTTTTATTTTAATTAAAATTTTTAGAATTTGCTTGCAATTAAATAAATTTAAAAAATTCTAAAAATTCCAATTTCTTTTTTAAATACTTACTCCTTTTTCGCAAGCAATGACAGAGAACGTAAAAATTAGAATCATAAGAATATACCAATGCTGTTCATTTTAGCATAGTTATATAAAGTTAAATTAATTTTTTATTATGTTATGTCAATTTTTAAATAAACTTTTTAACTTTTGGTTTCTAGATGTCTATTTCAAACAACTGAAACCTCTAATTAAATAAAATCGCCTCTTCTTTTGGACATATATATTAGATAAGTAAGACTGACCAGCCCTGAATTAAAGCTCTCGTTTGTAAAAGAAAATTAATAAAGATGTCTGGAATTTATGAACATTTTAATGTTTATAGTCTATCAGAGCAAGGTAATATTTACCTGAATTATATGTTTACTTTTTAGCTATGAGAATAGCAGCTTTTCTCCTAGGCTGTTGTATATGAAATATAATATTCTATCACCAAACAATTCAAAAGGTAATCTTTGAAAATGACTCAGAGCTAAAACCACTGTTTTGACACCGCATTTTAGACAGCACATTGGCTTATATCTGTTCAGAAGCATTTTGAAATCTACCGTGTAATAACCTTATATAAGGATTTTTTTAATAGAGTGGGACGCATTCACGCTTCGCAAACAAGGATACCTTGAAAACTTCCAAACTTAATTCTATGTGAAGGGAATGTATAGAAGACAATATTGCAATAACTATATTCCATTATTTAAAAGTCACTGTAAGGGAACTTGGGACCTTTCACTCCTAAGAACGGTGTCCTATCTCGAATTCACGATGAACCCTAGATGTTTGAAGTAAAGTCTTGAGTTCGATACCTTTTAATATTGAATGACGAGATTACTCTTTCACTTTTGTTTTTTAAGTGCATAATTTTTCTACATTCGTGTTATCAGGATGGGCATTTGGAAGTTTTCCGAAATTTCTAATAAACAAAATCGGAATCAAGCCTACTTCTTAAGAAGAGTTTAAGTGGAAGACATGTACATATGGATGATTAGAGATATCACATCATCTTTTAGTAGTTAGATTATACAGCTCAGTGTACCAATTATTTTGTGATATTTCTAAATATCAAAATCATAAGGCAGAGTTTTGTTATTTTCAGGTATGATTTTTAAAGGAAGAAAATTTATTATAAATTAAAATTCTTACTTTAAGTTGCAAAATTCCTTACTAGTCCAGATGCAAAATAACTTTAAAAGCAAAATCTATATAAAATAATCAGATTTTTCATATTACTATTATTAAAAATTTATAATCTGTTTTTATCTAAAAAAGTAATATTAAAAAATAGAATTTTTAATTTTAAAATCAAATAATCTTATTGAAATTAAATAAAACTCTCATATTCTATCTTAAGCATTTTAAAAATATTCGTAAAAATTTTGTTTCATTTCAAAAGAATTTACATGAAACTACAATTTTTTTTCTAAATTTGAGATGAAATTTAATAATTCCAATGTATCAGTTTATTCTGTAGTATTTTGTAAACCATGAGTAAATAAAATCTTCCAATAATTAACTGATATGAAAGAAATTGAATCTGTTTACGAGGACTGTTATTAAATATTAAGCCAGGCTTAAAATTTCAGAAAAACTCAACATATTAAAAAAAAATTACTAATATAGAAATTCGTACATCAAATATAGGAATACATTCAACCAAGTGTATATTAAACACAGAAAATATACTAAGAATTATATTTATATATATGTATGTATGTATATTGGGCCCTGATGGTTTTTTACAAGAATTCCTCAAATAGATCATGAGTCATTTAACAAATAATAAGATGGGGGCTAATGGTTGTATGGACAGTGATTGAATTTTGAAAAGTCAGATCTACTATACAAACAATAAGATTCTAAAATATACTTAGATTCTAATTTACTAGAATATTTTTTTAAAAAATGCATATTTTGGCATTATAACATGGTAGTTTTTAAATTTTTGTTTTAATCTAGCTAAAAATTATTTAGAAGCAAAAATTTGATATTTCGTAAGTATTCTTTATTTAAACATGAACTGATTTTTGAATACGGATCACCATAATTCCAATGAATTTTTGTATTAGGATATATAATTGATTTCCAGAGATTTCTGATAAAAGTCACGCAATTTGCATAAAATGATCAAATCTTATTTGTTTTAAAGCGAAGTCGTGATTTTTGATATAATAAAGGAGGTTTAATTGTAATTAATTACTCAGATCATCCTTTTAAAGTTGTTATGAGCTTAATATTTTATTTTAAGTTATATAACGAATAATAAATATATTATTTTTTTATTTTTATTACCACAATGTAAATTTGGTTTATTAAATAAAGTATATTAGGAATCTGTCTTCTCTTTACTGAAAATTGATAAAATTGTTCTAAAATTATGAAAGGTTGTTTTATCATGTAAAATTATGTTTTTGTAATTTTTTAACAAATTATTTTTAAGTGCAATCTCTATAATCTTGTATCGTAGCTTATTCCATAGAAATAGGAATAAGCAAAATTTACTGCCAATTCAATGATTCATTGTACAAAAATTTATAAGATTACTCGCACGCAATTAGAAAAGCAATTTAATCAAAGTGGGTGTTTGAGAAACAAATTGTGTGACAAATAATTAAATATTTACATTTAGTACATCACATTCAAGTATTTTCTTCACATTGACAACAAAAGGGCATGATAAATCTTCAAAGGTGATAAGACTTAATTTTTACATTTGTGCAAATGTGTTACAAATTTCAGTACAGGGTGTCATTAAAGATAAAAAAATCACTAAAGAGAGTATTCATAAGAATTTATTTGGTATAAAACGCATATTTATCTTACGATTTCATCCAACCAACTTTCGCTTTTCTTTTTGTCATTCGTAATTCAATAAATATGAGCCATTAAGAAAGGTTTTACTTCAAAATTTCTTTAAATAAATAAACTTTCTCTATAGAAGCTATGACGAGCGAATGAGTAAATATTCAGTCTTGGCCTCCTGGTAATTCGAGTGGTAATGCTTTCAATTACCACCTTCAACATGCATATTTATAAAGATCTAAAATCCTCTTATAAAATTGTGGGTAATTAATCCGTTCATGGAACTTGAGCATAGAGTGGTAAATAAGCTAAAGCAGTTGAAATTATATTATTTTACGAAGAAATAATTATCTACTTCAGAATTTTCATTTTATATGTTTATAATATAAGCACACAATGATACATCAAAGTGAAAATCAATTAATAAGCATATTTATAATTTAATTTAACAGTCCATGTGTGTGTGTGATATAAATACCAAACATAATTCAATTTTGTTCTAATTTTACTTATAAACTATAAATTACATATTATTCTCATTCAAAATAACATGAATATCTTACATCAAAAATGCTTTCCTTTATTGATAAATTTATTTCAAATTCTTCACTTTAAAGGATAATTCGTTTAAAATGTCTCATTACCAATAAAGGTATGATTAATATTAAATTTGATAAAAAATTAGCTGTGGGAAAGTCACTAAAATTTCTTAATATCAGAGAAAAAATCTTTCACGGTCTCTACTTATCATTGAAACTTTAATCTAAATTTTAATTTAGAAGAAAGGAGAAATTCGTTATTGCTAAACTATAAATTATTCGCTCCACCTAAATAAAAGAAAAATCAAATTTTTCCGAAAAAAAATATCATGAATTTGAAATGCTACCACTTGTC
The DNA here is from genome assembly GCA_026290005.1 of Latrodectus geometricus. Taxonomy (NCBI): domain Eukaryota; kingdom Metazoa; phylum Arthropoda; class Arachnida; order Araneae; family Theridiidae; genus Latrodectus; species Latrodectus geometricus. The sequence goes on along the minus strand of JAPDSC010076860.1, from coordinate 616 downwards.
AGTTTTTCTCCATTAATTTTCATCAAATAAATAAAAAGTAGTAAAGCACATTTATGGGTAAAAGACATTTCGTTGAAATTATAAAAACAAAACAAGATACATATACTTCGTATTGGAGGTAAATTGAAAAAAAAACGAATCTTCACCAAACAATCTCATCATAATAAATATTTTCGTGTAATTTAAGGAAATGGAAGTGAAAATGGAATTTCCATCCAGTCCATTTCTCTCTCTTTCGACCTCTTGCTGTCTTTAAAAGTTATCAGAAAAGGCTGTCTAACTCCTTAGAGATCGTGATGTTTTTCATATCCATATATTTATATTACTGTATCAAGAATAATCCTTGAATATGTCTAAATGTTGAATAATATTTAATTATATGTCTGTCTGTGTAATCTGGGGTGTCTGTTTGATGATATTCTATTCAATATCACCAAATATTGATATAAAAAAGTTCAATTAGAAAAATTACAATTTTTTTTCGATGCAAAGTACTACAGGTGTATAAAAACCTTATTATTTATTTAAAAAGCTCTCTATAAAGATAATAGTTTTAACCAGCATTATATATAGATAGATAGATAGATAGATAGATAGATAGATAGATAGATAGATA
>JAPDSC010076857.1:12709-24231 GCA_026290005.1 Latrodectus geometricus | reverse complement strand
CTATTCATCCTTGACTGTCTCTAAATGATTCTCTTCGCTGAAATGAAAACCCATGTCGAATTGTGGTTATGCTTATCTTTCGTAGAATTACCCTCGAATTCCAGCCTTTTTCAAATAAATTCCCACCTAAACCACTGCAGCTACAACGGTATTGCTCTGCTTTTACATACCAATATATATATATATATATATATATATATATATATTATCTAGAGCAAATTGTATTTCGGGGTGACTACTTAAGAGTAATGTTGTATTTACCTATTACAGAGGATGGTATCCGAAAGATTCCCAAGCACCCACTCGAACATATAAGCGTGTTTGACAGTGGTTAGGACCCAAACTTAGAACCTACCACTCAATTAAAAGGGAATCTACCATTGAGACACGAGGGTCCCTTAGAGTAAGTCTTGCTCAAAATATTACAGAAACATTGATATTACAACATTGCACTCCAATTAACTTCCGAATTTACTAAATTGGTGCGCTTTGGTTGTGTTCTATTTTCCAATATATATATATATATATATGTATATATATACCAATATATATATATATATATACCAATATATATATATATATATGCACAATATTATCTAATGCATATACTACAGCAAAAGTAGCTAATGAGAGAAACGCTAATATATATATAATAGGATGTAACTTGAAGAGCAATAAAAATCAAAAACAAGAATAAGAAGAAACTATACAATTCAATGCAAATAAGACAAAATCAAGACGAAAAAACTTTACAATACAAATAGGAAAAGGCATAAGGAAATCATCTTCATCAGGGAGTTTTTTTACTATATATATATATATATATATATGTGTGTGTGTGTGTACATATATCCCGATATGCTGTAACCTTTGGTTTATAAAAACCATGCAACGTTGTTTTATGTGACTTTTGATTATTATTATTTTTTTTTATCATCTAAATTGTATTCTGAAAAATTTATTTTTTTCTTATATTTGTTATAAGATTTTTGTTTAATGTTTTTGAAATATTAAGCGCAATTCGTTTTGAATTCTTATTTAAATTTTTTTTCTTTCAATGCAATCTATTAAGAAGCATGACGACAAATATATTTAACAGAAAGAATTATATCGATAAATAATATCGAGATTGATGAATGATTCAGTAGCTCAATATTATTAACACAGCGTAAAATTAAATATATAGAATTATATTAATTGTTATCATTTTCTCCCGCATATATAGTAAATATAACATTTATATATGTATAGAATAAAATATGCAAGGCAATAGCAATTACAGCAAAAATTACATTTAGCAGGAAATATTTATAATCTAGAAATAAATCATAAGGTTATTTCACGGGTGAGACAGCGTCCTTTTTTAATGTTTTTCATACTGTTTTAGCAATATTTATGCAAAATTTTTTGTTTATTTTTAAGCATAATGAGAGGTAAACATGTTCCGAGATGCTCAGGTCTTATAAGATGAGAGAAGAATTTTAAATTTTATGCCATAAATTTTTTGAATTATAGCATAGCTGCAATATTTACTAGTATTGCAATTAGGAATAGTTGCAAAATTTATTTGCAATAACTTATGTGAACACATTAAAACCCATCCAGAAGTTTGTCAGTTTTTCATAGTCTGAAAAATTAAAACAGATCGTGGTTTGGTTTGTTATACATGCTAACTTTAAGCAGAAGAAGGCTAATAAGACCGGAGCTTCCGGTGTTAAAGTGGACTTAAAACCACTACAAACATTCATACTCAAGAGACTAGCAGCATTGAATTGAAGGCTTGAATGCTTAAGATTCAGCAATCAGTTTGGTATGTATCATGTTTAGAAATATGGAACTTATATAATGTTATCCCCAGAAATTTAATAATTTTTTAAGAAAGCTCCGTGTTTCTCAATAGTAATACAATGTATTAATAAAATTTTAATAATATTAATTTGTAACAAATTTATAATTTTTTGTCACATGAAGGAATTTAATTACATTAAAATATGAGATAAATAGTACCGATCTAAGACAACAGGAAATAATTACCACTTTATGTTATTTAAAAAGGCATATGCATATGGAAAACCGAATTTATTCTTTTACTATTATTTCAGATTTATTAAAAAATATTCAAATAAAAAACAAAATAAAAATACAATTGGTATTATACTTAACTTTTAGTAAGAATAGAATTCTTGCACCAAGCCAAACCATTTGAACCAATGTAATATGTTCTGAAAAAGGTAATTTCGAATTTGAAATTTCTGTCTAACATCTGATATGAAACATGCGTGGATCATAACAAAACCGTTGGGAGGCAGTATTCTTTTTTTATTATTTCAAATTTATTAAAAAATATTCAAATACAAAACAAAATAAAAATATAATTGATATAATCCTTAACTTTTAGTAAGAATGGAATTCTTGCACCAAGCCAAACCATTTGAAAAAATGTAATATGTTCTGAAAAAATAATTTCGAATTTGAAATTTCTGTCTAACATCTGATATGAAACACGCGTGGATCATAACAAAACCGTTGGGCGGCAGTATTTGAAAATACCGCTTCCAAGCTGGTCTATACTTAATACCGCCGCACCCTTGCGAACAGCTGACCTATATCTTCCTCCAAGACAGCTGCTCTTGGACACCAGGTAAGCGAGGGGTGGGGGCGGATGACCTATGTCACCCAAGACATCCGTATTTGAGGGGTGTGCAAGTGACCCATCACCTGGAAGAGTGGACCGCGAGCACACCCTCTTCTTCCGGGGAAAAATTACCTCAATTGGATACATGTTTGTCGACATTTGCTCAAATCAAAAGAAATTACCGCTGCCACGGGCGTTTTGGAAGATTTATGATATCATGGTAATCTAATGCCACGTAAATACGTTGGTAAATTAGGGAAGGGAATGGAAAAGTTTTTCACTTATAAGTAATCAGACTTGTAAATTGGGAATGGACTGATGTTCTGTCGTTTAGAGGATAGTCTTGTTTGTTTCGAGGTGTTCCGTAGCTTTTAGCATCACAATAGATTTTTTAGATGGGGTAGTATAGTATATCTTAATCCACGTGTCGTGCGTGATTAACAAAAGGAATTCATACTGCCTAAGATGTGTAGCATGAAAAATATGATTTTGTTAAAATGTGTGTGTGTGAATCAACTAATCTAACATAAATATAGATTTTCAAAGATATTTCTCATAAAACGTAAAGATGAAAACGAAATATTGAAAAGAAAAACCCAATACATAAATATAAATGATTTGAATATAAATGATAAAAAAAAGTAGTATTGAATCGTTTTCCAAATCGTGTCACAATTAAAATTTTCATCACATTAGTGTTACAAAATCCCTTTTTATCCTAATTTTATTTCTATCTTTATCTTAAAACATTTCATTGTACAATAAACCATCTAATGTAATCATTGTTTTGTTGTAAATTTTTAAGGATTGAATATGGTATTCAATTTCCAAGTTGAAATTAGTCATTTTTTTAATGGCATGTCCTTGTTTGCTTGTCATACACATTTTTTTTCAGATAATTACCTCCCTTTTCTTTTTGGACGAAAAAAAATATAAAATAATATTACCATGATGTTAAAAAAGCAATTAGCTACGGAAGAAAATTCTATCGACGAATTTGATCTACAAAACATTTTTTGTGATGTGTACTTTCCCAACTCATTCCAACTTCAGTTTTCTAGTTAGAAAAAATATAATTATATTACATTTTATTCGGAAACAAAGATGTGAAATAATTGAACATTTTATTCAGGATTTATATTATATAACCCGAATTCGGATCGTTTCTCATTAATTTATTTTATGAAATCCTAAACTAAACTTTGCGCCACAACAGCCCATCGAGGGGGCAACGCCATATCTGTTTTCAATGGCCTACAATGGCCATATATTTTTTCTCTGGGTCACCAAGCATATGTGTTGGTTCGATGTGTTGTGTTGGTTCGAAGCATATGTGTTGGCCTTAAGGACAAAACCCTCCAGTGTTTTGCTCCCAAGCATGCTTGATACTTAGCTTTATCGACCCACTGAGGGGATGAAAATCTGTAGCGATCTCACCCAGCCTGAGGAGGGAACCTCGGATCTGGACGTTGGGATCGCGAAACACCAACGGGCTTCCTTTATGAGATTCGAAAATAATTATATTACATTTCATTCAGAAGCAAGTGAAATAATTGAGCATTTTATTTAGAATTTCTATATTCCCAGTAATTTCATTTTCTTTTAGAAATTTATGAAACAACCGATCACTTTTCTGAGGCTGTATATGTATCCCCAATTCGGATTGTTTCTGAGTTATTATGAGATCCATCATATTTATATTATTTTATGAAATAGTTTGAGTTTTAGCTTCTGTAACCATGGTAACCAAATTCTGCCTTCAATATAATACCTAAAACAAAACGCAACTCTCTCTCTGTTATCGCATTATTCATTACTTTGACAACCGATTAATGAAACGCATCTTAAATATGCAGCTTTAATTGGCACACATTATAGAGAAATGAGTCCTAGTCTTTAGGTCTAAATTGCAGAACGAAACAAACAATTTTTTTTTTCAAGCATTACGATAAAACTCGATTTTCATGTTTATCGATGCTAACGGAACAATTAACTTTTTTCCCATCAATCTGTTCATGATTCCTGAAAAACATTCTGTAAATAACAAAAGGACAGTGATTTAAATGCGTATCTTCAAGTACGCAGCCGGGCAGACAGCAATTATAATGTTGATATTCGCAGAAAGAGGCACGTCACAGGAAAAATTATGATAACGTTGCGTAAGTTTACTTCTCTCAGAAGTCTGTTTCAATAATCATCTTTTCTGAGCAAATCCTCATTCATTTCAATGTATTTTCATCGGAAAATGACAGATATGTTTTCTTTTTTTCCCCTCCGTTTGGTATTTAAATGATTTTTTGCTAAGTTTTTCCTCTGAAAGGGAAACATTCGGATAATAAAGCTGTCGCATAAATTAAATATGAAATAATTCATCGAATAAGCGCAGAAGTATAAATAAATCGACTGTTTAACGTATTTCTGTGAACGCAAGCACAGTATAATGATTAAATTTTGTTGCAGCAAAATAGGATTATTTTATTGTAATTTCGCATAAACAAGAAAAAAAATATTATAAAAATATTTATAAAAGATGTAACTTAATAAGCAAACAAAATTGTTAAATAAAAAATTAACAAATTATTATAAATATTATGTTTAATACTATTTATTTTTGTACATATGTAAAAAAAAGTAGTTTACTTAATTATTAATAAACGATAACTATATTGCTGGGTACCCAAAATGCAACACCAAAAAAAAATCACAGCAAAATTTGTGTGGCAAACAACGCATTATACAAAGATCTATTTGAAATTATAGCCTTGTATGAAGTGTGGATGACAAAACCATTAGTTAGTGTATGCGCCATTAATTCTACTCACACTTCACATTGAATGGTAATTGTTACCTCACACCTCACATAGAATTAAAGAGGCTTTGGCTGTACTCTTGGGGTGTTACAGTTCATGCGACTTCCATATTTTGCCAAAATTGATTTGGTGTAGATTAACATATGAGTGTCTCTAACAGCCAGTGAAGAGAAGAAGTTGGTGATCTTTAAATGGAAAGTGCTACAAATTATTTTTGGTGTTATAGCTGACAGAAGAAATTGGCGAAGAAGATACAACTTTGAACTCTACAAGCTCTTTAAACATGATGTTTTAAAATCTATTAACCAGAAATGAGTCAGTCATCTCATGAGAATGGAATATGATATAGCTCCTTTGAAAGTTTTCAATGCAGTCCTTGTTGACAACAAACAAGGAACAAGGCTAGGCCGAAAAAGAGATGGATCGACTGTTTGGACACTGGTTTTAGTGTTATTAAAATCAAAGAATGGAGGTCAGTGGTCAATAGGAGGTCAGATTGGTTGGATTTTTAAAGAAGACCAATGCTCCCAATGAACCAGTTATGATGAGGATCTGCTGTTGTAGCAGGTGGAACATTGCAGGTGTTTGTTGTGCAAGTATGAATGACATTTTCGATTAGGATAGATCGAGGGAACAAGTGGGTTGATGAAGCAATTTAATCTGCTTTAGAAACGAGGAATTCTTCAGTATTAAGGTTGTGGTCACGCATTACCCTTTTGGTAAATGGTTGTTGGCAAGATGAAGGTATAGGAGGACCACGGGCTTCAACATCTGAGAGATGTTGAACTGGCATTTAAATGTACTGGTAATGCGTACATGAGAAATGAGGGAATGAAATCCAATGCATACTATTTAATACACACCAATTTATGCAAACATGTCAATCCCCTGTGGGGGGGCTTGGAAGTTTCCCGAGCGTTCTCTTTTGCGATACGTGAATACTTCCCCCAATCTTGGAAAAGTTTTCCCGGAAGTCAATCATGTGATTGAGATTAAAATGTCCTACAATAACTTTAAGTCGTTAGAAAGTCCATAAAGCTGTGTCAAAATATGCCTGTCTTCACGTGTTGTGATGCAACAAACTGATGCGATAGGTTTCATCGGTCTGATGATCTTTCTTGGATTCGGCAGTTACAGATACCTATTATAACAAATTAAATTAATCTAACAAAACCATTTATTTCTCCGATAGGTAATCTACAATCGCTTTTGGCTATTATTTTTCCTCCGTTGAATTATTAAACTTGCCCAGAAGACTATCACGCAAAATAATAATAAAGAAAAATCGTAAGCAAAAACAATTGTTGTGTTTCAAATCAGCAATTTCTCTCTTTATATAGCACTTTCAGGGGGCTCTATCGTCACTCGTGATGTGGAGACGTGCTGCAATATTTATGATTTGCATATTTCTTCGCGGCAAACGTATGATGTAATTTTCACAAGATTTGCATGCTTCCTTCATGGTGTTGCATTTTGAATGGCCAATAATGAATGAAGCAATTGATTATTTAAACTCTTGTACATAAACATTACGAAGTACCATATTTAGGAAATTTTTGTGCATTAATAAATATTGCCAAATTCCCAGAATTCGGCAAAACATTCAAAGCATAAAAATAATATCCAAAGTAATACGATTGCATTGGTTTTCAGGTTAAAGTGAAGAAATATAAACAAAATAAATAAATAAATAATATTTAAAAATAGATATCATTGTTTGGCAAGCCCAGAATTTTCATGATTCCAGTGTTGAAAATACAGTAGAAAAATGGTGGCATCATATACGTATTTTTAAAGATTATAATATATATATATATATATATATATATATGCACAAGGGAGGGATGATTTAGAAAACGGTCTTAATATCTAGATTAAGTTGAATTTTTCGAGAATTTCAAAAAAAAAAAAATTGTTAAGTTATTATTAAGAAGTTATAATTATATATGTGAAAAATTAATTTAGTGAATTTTAATTAAATATGATTTAGGTTCTTAAAAAATATAATTGTTGCTAAATTAACATTTTACATTAAAAATAGAAACTTTAAATTAATCACAAGTTTATAACTTGTTAAATTTTTAAATGTTTTTTACGGAATATTTTTGTAAGACGACATTTTACTATAAAGCACGAAATTTTTAAGATATTAATTTGAGATTGTTAGGAATTATGGTATTTTTTTTAATTTATTCTTACTTTTATAAATTTATTCCATGTAAATAACAAAAAATATGCACATTTTTTAGAAATGTTTGTTGCTCTTTTTTTACAATAAAAATACGACTATATGTTAGATATTCTTGATGAGTATTAAAAATACATATGCCATTAAAAACATCCTCACAGAAATTTTCCGGAGTAGAAAACTGCTAAGCATATGGAATGCAGTTTCATATAATTCTTTTATTTATTTTCTACAACTAAAAGAAAAATCTTAAATTATTATTTTTATTTAATATTACTACATATATTATATTATACCGTTATATATTATTATTATTATTATTATTACATGCAGTAAAAGTATATTTAATAATAATAATATAAGTAACGATGTATTGCATTCACGAAAATGCAACTATAAGAGTTGCATTTTCGTATATCAAAAAATAAGCACTAGTCACATTATTATCAAGATAAAACTTTATTGAAAAAATTCAATCAATATAACGCCATCGCAATGTTACATAATATTTATTTTTATGTTTACTTATAAGTTGTTTTGCATCATGAACAGGATAATCGAATTTCAGGAAAACAAATTTTTTTAGACAGGGGGCGCTGAGAAATTCTTGCACCAAGGAGCAACACGGCTCCATTTTGTTTTTTATCGTCTATCTAAATTCTTGAGCTGCTAGGTAGTTATACATTCACAAAATCTGACAGTTAAATAGGGTCGTTTTCACGCCGATGTATAATTACTCAACCCAAATACCCAGGAGGTCGTCGGCGTTATCGCATTTTATCGTTGCAAACGACGTTGAGAAAAGCAAACGACAGCCCTTATCAGTCCTTGCGACAGCAAACGACCTGATACGCGGAAAGTGGCATCAAAAGGTTAGACATCGCATGCCAGAGCCTCCAGGGGGGCTACGACATCGATTCTTGCTTACAAAAATTCAACCGATGTAAACTTAATTTATAGAACAGTATCAATCAATCAATCAATATATATATATATATATATATAGGATTCAAACAATGTTGCTTTACCAATCATTGATTTTTCAATGACTTGACGTATTTTTTTTTATTTGACGTATGTTGTAAGTATTTTGATTGCAATATCACCGAACATTATAGAATCTACTGATGATTAACACGTGACTACACTCTCCTTATCTTTGGATTTTCTACTGGAGTTGCTTGAATGCGACTTGTAACTAACTATGCCATAGATTTATTTTCTTAAATTTTCTCTCAGTAACTTTTCAGTTTATTAATTTAGAACAAGATTTTATTTTGTTACATATGACATCAGTCAAACCCTTAAACAATCAAACAAAAAAAAAGCGAAATTATTTCAACCAACATATATGGAAAAGAAATTTTTCAATCAGAAATTTTGTCCGAGTCTGGAATTTGATAACGACTACATCAGAATGTTGGACTCGGGCATGTTAATAACGAAGGCTGATGTATTTCGGAATTTTAATGAGATAATTAATTAATTAAAATTGTAATTGATCAGTGTAAAGTGGTTAATGCTCCTATACTCACCATCCAGGAACTCTTCCAGAACGAAATAAATCTTATTGTTCTCATAAGTATCCCCTATACTCATTTGTTGAAAATAAAGAAAATATATATATTTCATGACAACAAGCTGTGCTGACAGCCGAATGGTCAGCGTTTTGGTATTCCGTTCAGTAGTTTGTGGGTTCAAATCTCATCTTGAGATTTAAATATTTGTAATGATTCGGAATTCATTGTAAGAGCTGTATGGGGCACGGTCTCATTAGCCCTCGTGTGCAAAAAATGACTGTTGCTCTCCAAACAAACAAAATCCCATCAATATGTATTATCACGGTGTGCTTTTTTAAACAAAATAGCAGTAGTTTCCATTTTTTCAGCTTTTGAAATGTATTATTTTTGCATTGCAGCGAACGTGTTTATGGTTTTTCCCTCACGTTTCTGATTACAAATGTACCAATATGCATACAGTAAAATTCCAACTTCAATATTTAATAATTTAGTTACTAAAGGGAACTGTTAAGCATTATTTGGCTTTTTTTGATTCATCTATATGCGAGACTCTCATTTCATAATTAAAACAACCTTTTAAAATAAAATCTATTACAAGTAAAATAATAATAATAAATATTATTTTTCGAAATCTCAATTTTTCTCGAAATCTTATAAATATCTATCTATCTATCTATCTATCAATATATATATATATATATATATATATATATATATATATATATATATATTAGTGCGTTTCTAAAAAAATGTCCTTTCGGCAAATTAGAAAAAAAAACGTTGAAAAATATTTTTAAACCTTATTCCCTCTTTTGAAGGGGTCACTTTCCGCACGTGTCTGACTCACCCCTCTCAGTCGCTCTTGAAGAAAGGAGGGTCACAAAAAAGCCGATTTAATGAAAATTCTGAGCCTTATTTTTTGCGAGGAGAGAATCAGGTAAAATGAGAGGGAAAAAAGAGGCATCGTGCGCGCAAGCCGTGGAATGCGGTAAAGAAGTTGGCGAGTCATCCCGATTGAGAAGCAGGTGGTTGGCACAGAGTTTCCCACGAAGAAACAACCACAGTTGCTTGACTCCCGAAATATAAAAATCATTTAAATCTTTTTTTCTCTGCATTCATCCCTCCTCTTTTCATTCGACATCTGCTGGTGCCGTATTAGACATCAGATGCGATGTCTTTAACGCTGGAAAATACTTGATGCCTTTTCTTCAAATTTTTCGCGCCCATTTTTTTTTTATTCCATCGCCTCCTTTCTCCAACTTCTGCTGCAAACGATTGCAACAGGTGTTGCGATCGTCTGCCGTTTTTAAAAATCCAGTTCATTATTCTCGTCTGCGACCGATCAATGATGTTCATGATCTGTGACTTATTAAATGTGCAAAATTCCTGTAAGGGGTGATTGCAGATGGGATCAGCACCTGTTCTCTGGAAGATCTACTTTCGAAAATGCAACATTCATAAACATTCGATTCGGGCAGGCGCCATTAGAACACTCTTCAAAAAATATCTGGAAAAAAAATTAATGCATGCATTTACATTTTCACGAAAGAAGTGACTACCTCACTGAATGCCACTTGACTAATTTTAATTCAGTTTCCCATGCTAAGCACCAGCATTGCTACTGATTTTTAGGGCATTTCACTTATTGATTAAAAATAAAATGAGGCATATTTGAAATTGATCAGCTTAGGTTATCATCTTTAAGTCTCTGCACAATCAGTCTTTTTACTCATAATTAAATGGCCAGAGACCTATGATTTAAAACGGACAATTACAGATATGCATTCCCGAAATAGAAATAAATCTATGGCCAGTTTAAATAAATGAACATTTACTACTTAGCCACCAAATTGACTAGCACACTTTAGGAACTGATCTACTAGACTTATTTATTAGAAACTGCATAATAAATCCCTACACGTCAGTCGGTAGGTAATTTGAGAGTTTTGCGAGTTTCTTCCCTTGCGATACATAAATATGGTTCCTCAGCTATTAAGTCATATTCCGAAAAGTCATAACTAGAAAAGGCTCAAATACAACAGAATGGCAGTTATCGATTTTACAATATCATATTTCTATATTAAATTTAAAAAATGGCAAGTTTTAGAGTTAAGTTGCAATTTTTGAACACATCAAGAAACGCGTTGAATTAAAAAAGATGTTTAACTATTCCTTCAGAATTTAAATTATTCAATTTTTGATAAATTACAGTTTAAATATTACTATGCAATCCATATTTAACGGTATTTTTAATAATCTTATCAATATTTTGATGATTACAAATATTTTTATAGTCATATAAAAAAATTGTTAACCACATTGGTAAATTCATATATATATATATATATATATATATATATATATATATA
>JAPDSC010076857.1:0-12609 GCA_026290005.1 Latrodectus geometricus | reverse complement strand
ATATGTATGTATGTATTTTATACCATGCTTCTTAGCTTATGTGGAGGTCTTTCTGGTTACTACTCTGGTCTTTGATTCATCGATTCGCAGTAGATTAGGAGTTGTAATTAAGTGTTTTCGGCTGCTTATTTCTGCCAAATGAAGTCATTATTTACAATTGGACCATCTTATAATAATTTGAAATGTTGACAGTGCCGTTCTATCCATGTTTTCCCCTTGCAATGTTTCACAAATATATTATCCATAACTATAAAACGCCATTGCAGAAGACAATATACACAAACTCTCATTTGTATGAACCTCTATTTTACGAACACTCCCGATGTTAAGAACTGGTGTCAACATGATCCCTTAGACACAATGACAGTTTTAATGGCTATTTATGAACTAAAATTTTGAAAAACCTCTATTTTGAATTCATTTTCATGCTTTTTTTTCATTTAGGTTTAATTCTAATGATCTAAATTTTTTTTTATTTAGTTAAGGAATTGAGATAACTCTTTTTATGGTAGAACCTAACCTTTCGAATTGTGGATTAATGTACTAATATTGAATCCCGAATTTTCCGAAGCAATTCCTGCCGTGTAAACTAACTCTTTTTTTTTTTAACCCATACAATATATTATAATCAATAGCTTCAAGTGTAGATATCGTAAAGTATTTTTGCTAGGAGTAATCATGGCTTGGTATCGTCTTATGAAATTGACAATCCAGACATAATACGCTTATTAATCCATCTAGGAATGATGTTGTAGAAAGAGCGATATCTAGATTATTTTCATATACAGCCTTCCTTCATTATCGCTATAACTGAAGAAAATTAAGATCATTTATCACACATCTTGAGGGAAAATGGGGTATTGATCCATGAATGAAACAAAGAAACCCGTGGCCAACCCGAATTCCATTTCAGGACTTTCTGAATGTGGACTCAGATGTAAATTGTGCGTCAGAACTATTGGATGATTAAATGATTTAGAACAATAATGAATGAAAATAAAATAGATCTTTCCGATAACGAATAAGAAAAAAATATGTACTGCAGCGACCTCTTACTGAGCAATCTGATGAATGGATAACATGATTAAGGGATTATTTTGTAAAAAACAATAATACAATGCTTTGCTATGTTGAAAAAAGTGGGCTTGAACCAGAATAAAATAAGTGATTACTTTGCTTGATTTTTTATCAGACAAATGAAAGTAAGAATTCTAAGTATGAGTTTCGCTTTGACTGTGTTTCTTATACAGTACATACAAAATAATTTTTGCTAATAAGAATTATTTCTACAGAGAGAACAGTTTGGTGCATGGGTTTTGATGAAATTTTAAATATTTATTTTTCTATTTTACGAATTATTTTATTTTTCTGCGCAAATTCACAAAAATACCGTACATAGAATAGTTGTTATAACGCTTTATCTTTCTTCATATAACTCATAAACCGCCATAAATTTGGCACATGATGTTTATGTTCAATGACATTGTTTGATTTGCACATTGTATTTTTATTGAAATTGCATACAAATAGGTTTAATTGATCCTTAAATAAGTAATCTAAATTTATTTGAACTCTCTTTTACACGTACATAACTGCGTAGGCGTGCCCCGGACTGTACCTTATAATAGATATCTCGCCTATAACCATGTGCCACGTAAATTTGAACCACGTTCAGGCAACGAAATCGCACTTGAGCTGGCGCCCCTTTATCCACTCACACACACCATAGTAGTGAAATGACTGGACATCCCAGAAGGTGGCCACGCCCTAAGCTCACGGAGCTCTAAGAACCCAGTATGGTAAAAAGTTCACATTCCCAATTTCTTTTATGCAATAGCAACAGCCTGTAAAGCCACGCCTGGTAGGTAGGGTTTTCATGTCCAGAAGACACTGGATTTAATATCTGATCCAGAAGGAGACTGTGATGTTGAAAGGGTCAAAACATGTTAAAGATTCCGTAGGATCTAGTGTCCCTATACTGGAGTGGTGTGACGAGAAAAGCGTCAGCTCAAATTTCAATCTTCTTAACTGATTTCTGTTCAAAATTGCAAGGTGGTTGGTTGACAGTGTAACTGACTTCAGCTCTGCAGAAAAAGGTACCCAGACACGTATTCCAATGATAAAATAAATCAGCAATAACCAATGAGGAAAAGCATCCTTCTCATGGTTGGGAAATAATTTTTTTAATGTGTCTATCCATTCTAGATTGTCTTACTGAGAAAACCTAGATACGTTAAGAATTCAGCTGGTAGGGCATGGTAGGAAGAGGAGGTTGTCTGCTCAGAAAGTGAATATCATTTTTTGACCATGATTTCAAAGTAATGTGGTAGCAGTATTCGGTGGACAGAAATAGGCAACTGGTAATGTATGGCTATAACTCAATCGATTATTAATGAGACATTGTACTTTTTTCTACAAAAGAGGGCACGTTGTGGCTTATTCGAATTCGATTACAACAACTGTTTAACAAGGGGATATGGATACTGCATTTTTGCATTGTGCAATCCGGGTGGGTATTTGAGAGTTTTCCAGTTTATATCTTTTTTGGCCCAGCAAAATCTATGAAAAGTCCGGAAGACGAAACTTTACAAAGGTTATCAGTTATCAGGCTATCTCCTAAGCAGTGTCGAAATGATTATATGATTTTTTTTTAAATGAGCTCTCAAGTAATATATTTTAAATTTAAAATTAAGACATTTTAAATATTTCTGCATTTGAGAATCAGTTGAAATAAATATGCACAGATAAAAGATTTAAGTAATTATAATAAGCAGATTACATTTCTTTTCTAGTAGGCTATTAACAAAATGTATATTTAGTAAGAAACTTTATCTGATGTTCATTAATATATTTGTTTCATCCCATGACTTTCTAGAAAAATATCTGTTCCGATAATACTGATATGAATTACCCCTTTACTTGACTACAATGTAAGAGCATATCAACAGATCTTATTCATTAACAATTATTCACAACACTCTATCACCACACGCACCATCAGATGGCTAATCAGGACAAAGTCCGAATAAACTGAATCGATAAGACTTAAACATATCGTCATTTTACTGAAATCCGATAAGTACGCATGAATAAAAATATCAACAATTATTCAGAGTTTTCTCTAATCAGACGTTGGACCTCAGTAGTGATAGAGTTGAGTTTTGTTTAGAAGACTAATTATTTATTTTTATAAGCCAAAATTACGAATGAAAATAATTACGGATAATCATGATATTTCCACGAATATGTTCTTTATCTATTCTAATCTAGAATATATTATATATTCCAATAAATATTGTTCTTTTTGATTTGAGAAATCTTTTTCTATGAGTTCTGTGATATTTAGACAACGAATTTTGCGAAATCCGAACGTTCCGATCTGTTTTTTTTTTTTTTTTTTTTTTTTTTTTTCCAGATTAACTGTTTGAAATGGTTAATCTGGCAATGATTTTAAGCGAATCTTACAATTAATGTTTTTTAAAAGTCTGAATTACCTCTGTCTTATGTGTTTTATATTAATAATCTGTTGGAAAAGACAAAGTAAAATAATCTCTAATTTAATTGAATGTCCAAGAATATATTTGCAAGCAAATGTTATTATTTAAAATTTCCTGAATTCCTCTTCTTAATTTTATAAAATTTAAAATAGTCTGACGATGAATTCTCATTAAACTTACCACAAACATTCTTTCATGATGTTTATGCAATGCTTGTCAAATATGCTCCATATCAATAATGATTTTGAAATGCTAAAGAAATAATTTCGAACAAACCATATTTCTTTATTTATTCCTTGTCGAATGATGATTTGTTGATTTCATAAAATTCAACTACATTTTATAAGTATTAAAGTATCTAATCTAGCTATAGTTTTCCAGTGGACCTAACTATTAATATACTTTCAAGATGGCTGGAGACCATGCGTCCAGCGTGTTCCAAATCAATAATATGTTAGGAAAGGTGAATTAACCGGACATGATTCCACCAAATCGTGAAATGAGTTACTCGTGAGATGGCCACCGATTTCTTATCCAGATCACTAACTCTTTTCGTGATTCACGTCGGAAAATATGAAGAAAGAGGGACAGATCGTCACGCCACAGAAAATATCCCAGCTGCAGTTTGGACTCGCTTCGTGGAAAAAATGATCTCTGGTTAAGCCTTTATGTGAGAAACGAATGTTCTGGTGAATGAATTTTGTGAGAATAACTACATCATCATGTTCTAGAGGATTATTCTACAACACAGAATGAACAGAAATAAAATATAGTTGACAAAGCATTTACACAATTTCCATTATCGGAAAAGACCTGGGGTAAACATTGCACTAAAATTTGCAAAAAAGGGTTATTCCTGAAAACTCCAAGTAACTTTGGGTATAAAAATCCAGTTAAATACAGGTGAATAGACTATAAAGTACATATACAGGCAATAAAACTATATATTCTATAGAAGAATAAGAAAAAAAGAGCTAGTAAATATGACAGATTTACAATATATACATGTATAAAAGACATGCCTTAACTGCGTTATGCAAGATTGCGTTTTTTCATAATATCAAAAGTCTGCATTGTTTATACTTAGATTATTCAATTTACAATATCCGTGAATAATATAAAATTGAACACTTATTGTAAATGATAAACTGTACTCGAATATTTAAAGTATTTCAGATAGATCTGAGTGGACATTGTTGACAAAGGATATATTGAGTTACTTTGGCACATTTCCTATCCCATATCTAAAAATTGGCTACTTCCAAGGAAGTTTCAATGTAGAAATGGTCCAATGAATTCTTTTTATCCTCAGTATTTTTTTAATTGAATATATGGAATACTAATCCATATAGAGATTATTTACCGGTCGAAATCACTTCACCTCAAAGTATGATAAAAAATTATATGCATCAGCATGTTTTCAGACGCATATTTGTTTGCTTTATGTGATAGTTTTAGAATAATTATGTAATAAGAATATAGAAATCGAATCTTTAAGGACTGACTAGCATAACTACTCCTCTCCAAAAAGAGTATAACTGTGCTTTTCAAGATCTGAAGATCTGAGCTAAGTATATTTTGAATTTTGCAATAAATCTTGCAAAATCGCAAATTAAAAAAAAGAAAATGAGGAGTATAAAAAATAGTATCATTTTTATGTCAAGGCAAATATAGAATTAGATAGTTCAAAATTTACTCATCAAATTTTGGATGCATCGAATCCGATATCAAATGGAAAAACATGAAACATTAATTATACATTTTAAAAGCAAAATCTATTTTATGAGTATCTGTAAGATAACAGAAAGTTCTGATGATACAGAATTAATGTTTTCAAGTTGAGCTAAATTTAAAAATTAATAACAAAAAAAGACATAAATATATCAAAGAATGTATATCTTAATTTTTCTTAAATGATATAATATTTTCCAACAAAAACTATGAAAATGCAAGCATATCATAAAAACTTTTAAATAAATCATTAAAAAAATTCATATTTTATATGTAACTGTAAAAGAACATATTACATGAAAAATAATTTTTACTAACAAATGTATAAGTAAAATTATATTAGATAAAACCCGATTGTAATGTATTTTTAAGAATTTGAAACTCATAAAAATTACTGTAAGCTGTTAATGGAGCATATTGCCTATATGAAATCAATAAAATGTGTAGTGCTTTTTTTGCAATTGATGGCTCTAACGGAAATAATAATGAATAAAGTTCAAGTTAGAAAAAGAACAACAAAATATTTTCCAATTTTGATTGACAGCTCACCTGTCATTGAACACTTAATGCAAATGATAAAAGGGATGCGATTTGTAAGCATGTTAGATATTCATTGCAAAATATCTGAAAGTTTAATTGACTTCATCCGTGTTCATCAAAAGATTTGAAATGTTTTCCTGTATTTTGATGAGTTACGGCAGAAGTAAACTATCCTTTGCTTAATTCTTTTGAAATATTTTTATTTCATAAATTTCTATTAAAACAATAAGTAAACCATATATAAAGCGAAATAAAATAAAAGTAATTATAATCCAAATAACGAAAAATAAGCACAGCATTTGAAGTAATAAACGTGTGCAACAATTTTAATGGGTAAACTATTAATTTCAAAAAGAAAGATAACAACGAAAAAAATCGGCTAAGATTTACTGTACGGTTACTCTTAGCGCGAGTTTTCCACATTTGGCGATAAATAACATTTTCTGGCAACCCAACCAATTCTGACCAAAAGGCAATATTTTTCAATATTCTGTTTATTTTTGGACCTCGCTTGTGCAAAATGGCAAGCTTTTTGGCGACTTTTTGAAAAAATCCCGAGAGTGACCGTACAGTAAATCTCTACCAAAAAATAAATTTTGACAGGGTAAATATATTAAACTTCACCCGACAATCAATACAAGTCAAATTTAAAATATTTTATGTAAGGTTAAGTCATAGTGATACGTTTTGGGCATCTATCTCTGCCTAAAAAGCCGCCAAACATTGTCAACCATCCCGTAATTACGAACGACAATGAAGTGAGTAGGTTGACATCTGAGCTGGCATTTTTCTCTGCATGCTACATCATTTTAGGGACAATGGATCCTACGGATTTTTTTTTAACGATTATAGGCATTTTCAACACGACAGGCTTTGGCTTCATTAGGGATCGACATCACTATCTTCCGGACTCGACATTGACGACTTTTTTTTAACAAGTTTTCGTAAATCTTATTAAATATTTAAGAAACTTTAGTCCAATGGATTAAGAATTGTAAGTTATGGAAGCAAAGATTTGTTAATAGCACTCTTCGGGAAATTTGCAATGGTAACTTAATATTTATTTATGTTTTATTTCTGTAACTTAAGATACATATAAATTAAGGCATTCCTATAATTCTTGTTAGTGACAAATACCACGAAATGAAATCCCCCTATAGTCTGTGTATCAGACTTATACTAGCTCTTATTAGGAAACAGAAATTCAATAAATAATTAGATACTGAAATAAATTCTAAAAAAAATTATATACAATAAATAGTGTTAAATATTCCTTTCTAGTAAATTTTGACAAACTAAATCTAAATAATCTAACTTTTTTTGTGGAAAAATTACGTATCCTTTTAAATGGTGATATTATGGAATAGTAGGATGTACATGATTTATTAGTCAAAAAACATTTTTGTTCTACTCAATATTATTTTATAGTAAAAATAGCATTTTTCTTATTTTGTTGGATATCAATATTTTACCATTTTTCAATCAGTAAGCATTTTTTCTAAGAAGAGGAGTCTGGACGGATTCATGATATTATTGAAGGATTTAACTTATTTTTCCTGATGAAATGATCAAGATAATATTTTCCGTTAATGGTGACTTTGCTCGAAGGATGTGCTTTTTTTTAATTGATTGCTTATTTATGGCATCTGTGGGAGGGGGGAGGCACGTATTTATTCTCTTGTACCATTCTTTTTCAAGGCCAGTTCATGTTTTCCTCTGAACTAAATCAATTTCTTTGCTGTAAGAGAGAATACGATAGAAATGAATGTGTTCATTCAGATTGATTGATTGATCGATATTATCGCTTAGCAAACACCTTTTGCACACGATGACTGATTTGCATTGATTCCAGATGAATTAAAGTGTATAAAAAATTTGCTCAATTTTGCTGATGAGCAATCGAATTAACTTTCACTTCATTATAATTTCATCACAAAAATATACATATGCAAGAGAAACATTGGTTCAGATGTAGATTTTTTCAACAGAAAATTCTAAAAGCAAGTTCATTTTGCTTCCATTGATTGAAATTAAAGATTGTCATACGGCTAGATATTTTGTTGGTAACGAATACAGGCATAGGAAGTAAAAAAATAAGTTTTTACATTCAAATTTCAAAAGAAATAAATGATTAATTTCGCGACATTTTTTTTTCTTTACGCAAAAAATATTCTACCAAATCGATCCATCAACTAAACTTGGAGATTTTCAAATCCATAGTTGCTTTCATCTAAATTATGGCAGGAGGTTTATAATTCTAACTTTTTCAAATATCTCAATAGATAAATAAAAATCTTCCTGTTTTAATACACATTTTAATCTGATAACAAATATGGGGGGGGGGTGGAATAGACACTATGACTGATCTCATTTGAAATGCATGGTGTCTACCAACCACATAGCAAAATGGAAAGTTATATATTTTTATAACTTTAAGTTATAACTTTTTCTGAGATGTTAATACATACTATAAAATAGTATTTATTTATTGAAGAACATTCTCTTGGTTATCCATGATATAAGACGATTGCATTTTTTATAAATGCAATATATAAATTCTTAACTGAATTTATATATTGCATCTATAATTTCAATTAAGAGTTTACTTTATTTTTAATCTTACAGATAGCTTTTACTGAAAATTTAAATCTAAAATATTCAGATTCTTTAATAAATGTTAACGATTTCTCTATAGAATTTAGAATGGTATACCTAGTTTCGAAAGACGCTATTTCACGTATGTTGATTTTTTTTATATAGGTAATGATGGCTAAAAGTTAATTTTTATGTGAATAATATTCGAATTTAGTGGAAAAGTGATTGCCATTGTAAGCGAAATTCTTGAGTAGAAGGTATAAGCCAACCCCCCCCCCCTCCCAAAATAGTGCTTTATATGCTTATTGTTTCTCTTCCTTAGTATGCATCAAGAAATAAAGAATTTAGTATTATAGAAATAAAACACACACAATGAAATAACATTTAAACATCTATCAAAAAAGCGATAGATAATTACTTAATTATTATGAACACTTCAATAAATTATTTATTTATTTCCAACTCAGGCTTATGCCGTCTATCTTAGAGAACGTTCTAATATGAATCTTTACTAATTTAACATGAAGTTATTCTAATCATTTTAAAGAGGATAGAATCCTCAATACCTAGATATTTAATTAAGAATAGGAATCTTGTTAAGTCAGTTCCTTAATTTCATCCTGTAAGGAATATGAAGCAATCAAGCTTTTAATTAAACAAGTGATTAGATCACAATTTAAAAGTAACAGAAAAATGTCTAGTAATGCTTTTTTTTTCTTCGAATTTATGTTGAAAGTTCGGTTGGTTTCAGTGACGCACAGCGATCATTTTTAAACATGAGGATTAATTAGACTTGGAACAACAGTTTAAAACGGATTCCGAACCACTATAAACACACTTGTCAGACTTCCTGGTTTGCAGACAAAATCCTGGTGTCCCGGCCTGTTTACTCACATCCCGGTATTAGACTTAATTTTGTCGATGACCGAAAAAGTCTAAAAATAATTAATTTCGAAGGATTATTTAGGATAGTTATTTTGTCATTTATTTCTGTCCTGTACGAAAAGTGAAAATTATGGTCTGCTAATAAATATCATCCTATCGCCTTGTTTCGCCAATATATATCGCAAATACATGGACTGGTGATATGTGTTTGATGAAGGAATCTAAGGTTAAAAGGTTGATGAGACATAAGATTAATATTGGATTAGTTTGTGAAGATTTATACAGGATTAAAACCAAAATAATTTCTTCTAAAAATGTAATAGCCAATAAAAAGTACAAATTCAAATTTTTATTTCTCATTTCAAGTGTTTCTTCTCACTTAAGTAACAGATAAATATTTACCCGTAAGAAATAAAATTTTAATTTATGTGCATGAAATATCTATTATTATCTCTGGTGTAGGTTCCTATTTAGTAAATACATTTATAATACTGAGAATAACTATTTTCCAAAATCTCGCTAAGAATGTGTACCCTTGAATATACTCATGACGTTGGGGGGGGGGGTGTTAGTGTCCCGGTAGAGCATTTCAGAAATTCGGGCAAGCCACGCTAGGCGTGGGAGTTGAACTCATGAGCTGTTGAACCAAAGACCACAGAGCGATAACCTTTAGGGTACGGAAAGTTTAGAACAAGTTAAAGAAAATGAATCAGTTCACAAGTTATTTAAATATAAAAGGGCAATTTCTTTAAAATATTTAAATACTAGATTTTCTTTTCTGGTGAGCAAGTTATATGCACTGCTGCAGTTGGTAAAGCAAACGAAATTAATTCAAGAACTAAGCGGGGCCCCATTAACTACCTCTGGAGCAAACGGCGCAATCTCGATTGACCCCTAGAAGCCTCCAATGAATTGTGTTTGCCCTGCTTGTGAGGTCAAAAGGCTCATCTTAATTCCAAACAAATCAGAGGCGAAATAAACACCCTGTTCGGATCCCCACCTCCCTTTTTAGCGCCGATATAGGCGTGGATTGACAATCGCCAGAGCAACCACTTCCACTAAAAAGAAGGACCATCTTTCATGCAAACTGCGGCGTGAGAAAACGAACTTGCTTCAAGAAGACCGGCGCCACTTGCAGATTCCAAGACGGCGCCCGATTTCTTTCCGTTGGGTGTCTTTTATACCGCGGAATTATTTGCTTCTGGATTTTTTAGCCTACCCCCGCCCCAGTCTTATCACTTTCGTGGAAATTTGCGAATTGCTCGCGCACCACTCAACACTTGCATTCCGATCTATCGCGTAAACATTTTCACCACCCGTGGTTGTTATTACTTATTTTTTTTTTTATTATTATGTTCCTTTCTCTCTCGGGATTTAAAATCGCTTGAAACCGCTTACGAACCAAGAGGATGTTAAAACCAAACGATCAAGTGTTTTTTTGAATAAACACATGAAAGGAAACTCCTTATGTGGGCAGTAAATGTCAACTAATTCTGTTCTGGTTTTTGAAAAAATGAAATGTGTTTGCTTATCATTATTGGGCATTGAAATCTATTAAATCGTTGAAACTATAATGCATCAGTTTATAATTATTTTTATAAAATTCATTGATTACAAAATTTACGATACATTAAATAAAAATCAAACGATTTTAAAAATCAATTCAAATCAAACGATTATATAAAATAATATATATAATAAATAAAAATCAAACGATTTTTATTCGAAATTATTAATATGAGTCACGATTTTTATTTCGTGGAATTAATAATTATTTTCACATTGTGGAAGTACTTATATTTCTTATTTTTTTCACAAATAAAAATTTTTTGCAAAATTATAATTCAGAGCATAATAATTTAATCGACTTTTTAATAATTAATACTTTATTTGTAAGACATTCAGAATGTTCCACTTTCAAAAAAATATTATGTAATTTACTTATATGATACGTGAGAAGTAATAAAATAATTATTTTATAAAAATTCTTAAAAGATGTAAGATACTTTATAACATTTATGCTGTGTGGAATATAATTCTTCTAAATTTATTTAATGAGAAAAAGTGATAATTATTCATCTTTTAGTCTATTTAATAATTTTACTAACGATTCTGAGTTTTATTTATGGGTCTGCATAAAAAAAATACAACTAATCACTCCAAATTCTATATTTTATCAAATCTAGAAAAATAAATACTTCAATGAAACAAAGATTATGATTTATGAACATACGGATTTATAAAAAATAGCCAATGAGCTGTGAAAATTATAAAATTCTTCCTTTTGAAACCGTGTTTAGTTTGAAAAAGTGTTCATATTTGAATTTGATTAAAGATTATAATAAATAAAGTTAATTTATTGAATTTATTTTTACATTTATTATACCCATAGTTTAAAGCTACAAGAAGCTTTAAACTACAATCGTTAGGTTTTCTATTAAAAAAAGTTGATTTTATCTAATGGCATTGCTCTATTTTCTTCCATAACTGAAATAAAATACATTTATTTCATTGTGAATAAATCATTTAATTTTTTTTTTAACTTTGAATGTTTGTTTTAATTTTTAAATTAATTTTTTTCCCATTTTATTAAATTTATTTCATAATTTAAATTAAGTAAAAATTAATTGCTTTAAATAAAAAAAATATTTCGTATACTTTTCTGTGAAGCATATTTTCACTATAACTAACTTCATATTTCTAATCATAGGGACCCTGAAATTGGGATATTTAGTTTTAATTGTCTCACTTAAGCAAAATACAAAATTAAAATTTCGTAATTTTATATTGTATCATTCATAACAAATTTCATTTGAAAAGAAAAACTAATTTTATTCTTTATTTTGTTATTTTTGTCTTTTTTTTTTCACTTCTTTATTGGCACACACTCGGAACACATGTATATGCGTGCAAATGAAATAATGTGTTTATATGTATATGAATGCATATAATAAAAAAAAGGAAAGGAAAGTTTTATAACAAGAATTTGCTTCAAAGAATCTAAATAAAGTAGAATTAAAAAAAAAACTCTAATTATTTTTATTAAAAAAATACAATTTATTGTTTTGAATAATATGTTTTTCCAGACATAAGTAAAATATGTTATTCAAATTAATAAAATGCATTAAAAAGTATTTGTACAGGCTTAATTATTCATAGTAAGTTGATTATAGTATTAGTCATATTAAATCATTCATTTAAAAATGTTAATAAAAATAGTTAATTTATTGTAAGTCTGTCTGGTATAATTACAGAAATGTAAACTCTAGTATTTTTTTAGAAAATTAATTTGTTCAGAATTATAACTGAATCGCATACATTCTAACATTTAATTAATTTCGTTCATCTATTCACTTTTATT
>JAPDSC010076856.1:5352-25037 GCA_026290005.1 Latrodectus geometricus | reverse complement strand
AAAAAAAGGCCTTCACTTATTGAGTCGCCATTTTATTTAGCACATTAACTTGAGATTAGTGTATCCGAAATGATTATTCATATCTGATGGCACCAAGTTTGATCTTAATCAAAATTTCTATATATTGAGTTCCATTAAAATGCAGATCCCTTACATTTTAAGCTGGTAATAAATATTTTATTTTTATGGAGAATAGATTTTCTCTTAACACATGAAGTTTTTTATGCTTATTATTTTTCAGTAACAATCAATATTCAAATTTCTGTTTCAATATTGTAGATTTTCAAACATTATTTAAACCTAAAATAAGTAACGAATCAGTTAAGTAATTAACAAATAAGTAACTATTGATTTTTTATTTATGATTTTTTGTACTCATAAAATTAGGAGCTAATGTGAAATACTGTAGGAATGTGTTTTTATAAATCGCAAACTTAACAAAAGTACTTAAAAATTTCTTTGAGGCTTTGTATTTACAAAAATATTGGGTTGTTCGAAAAGTCATTTCGTTTTTCCCTCCTGAACCAGTTTTTTGCTAGTGAAAACTAACCATTTTATGAGTATGAAATCATGCTACGACCAGAAAGATGTTAAAAGGTATTGGACTAGAATTGACAATATACAATTCAATAAAATATTTTTTTGCTGTACGTTTTTCATGTTCATATAAAACGAAATAACTTTCCGAAGAGCCTAATGTATGATGCAAGAAATATTTACAAATTGAAATTTTGTACAATATTTTTAGTAAGTGAAAAATCCATAGCATTTTGTATATATTTTTGGTGAAACTTATCCTTTTTGGATCTTGCGCCATAAAACTCAACCAACTTGTATATATGTGTAAATTCCCGTCGATGGTAAACATTGTACGAATTTTTGCCAATAGTAGAAAATTATATGCCAAATGCACAGTTATTTCGATAAACTATTGGTTTCTTTAAATAAGAGCTCAGTTACAACAGTTCTTTTAATTAGAAAGGGGTTATTTTCAATGATCAAGTACATGTAATAAACCATGTAGAAAAACTACCTAAATCAAGATTATTGATCAGAATACGAAAGTGAAACTCGGAAATGATAGACAATTTAAGCTCAATTTTTAAACCAGAGACACATATTGAGTCATTAAAATATTTAAATCTATAGATATCAGTGCAACGGTATAACTATACAGGAAACTTAAATATTTACGTTAAATAGAAGATAAAATATGGTCTGTTACGTATTTCACAGTATGCGTTTTGCTGTGTGTTTTTTTCTGTTCGACAGAAAGGGTCACATCTGTTATATACTGTACAACTTTCTAGTTTGAACAAATACATATTTTTCGTTTAATAAAAGTATTA
Organism: Latrodectus geometricus; assembly: GCA_026290005.1. Lineage (NCBI taxonomy): Eukaryota > Metazoa > Arthropoda > Arachnida > Araneae > Theridiidae > Latrodectus > Latrodectus geometricus. Next base: position 23,688 of record JAPDSC010076856.1, on the reverse strand, counting down.
AGGAATATATATCTCATAATACCATATTTGAAGCATGGTTTGTAACAATTTAGAAACAAATAAAAATGTTTGTGGCATATTTTAAAAACTGGTAAAACATTTAAACTTATTTTTCTACCTTATACCATTTTAAGAAGTTTTTAACAAGGGCACACAAAACACACAATTTAGTTTTTTTGTAGGTATTAAAAATGATTTTTTTGCAGAATTTGATATGTAATCAAGTAATTTTTTATATTTGACCAAATTTATTGCATTTGACCACACAGTTTCCCTATGATAATCATTCCAAAATTTAACACTAAGTATGAAGATTCAATGTATCTATATTAATACGAAGATTCAATGTATCTATTTTATAACACAAAAGTAATTATAATGTATAATTTGTTGACTGTTAAAATTTAAAGTTCTCCACATTCCTTAAGAGCTTTTTAATGTATAATATCTAATAAATATTCATATCATTTTGAGAATTCTTTTAAGTTATCTAGTTTTTTTTTTATTAGTTACTTTCAAAAATGAATTTATCGTTGGAAGAAAAATAGAGCAGGGTATAACTTGTTATAAAATATCACGATCACACGAATAAATGATTGTTAATGGATTGCTCCATTTACAAGGCATGACTTTGAAGTCCATTTTCTGTTCATAAATAATTATATAAATTTAAAAGAGAGCCCATTTCCATCGCAACGTTTTTAAAAAGTTGGAAATTAAATTGCAAAATCAATTTCTCGTGACTTTAGACAATCACGATCGGCTATACGTTATTAATTATAAACGTCTAGTTTGAGTAAATAATTCATCCTTTTGATCCTCTTATCTTTAATAATGGGGATAGTGATTTTTTATTTGCACGAAAACTAAGCAGAGAAAATAATCAAAGAAAACAAAAGATTTTATTAAAAACCCGAAAATTATATAAGATATGAGATTTATGCACTATGAGAAGCATATTATTGTTTATGAGTATTTTATTAACAATTTACGGTAGTCTAAGTTAGTCAACTTTTTTTATGTTTATAAATATGATATCTGCATTTAATTCCCTTTACTAGAACATACTTTGATTTAGTTTGTCGAAAAGTGATATCTTAATTTAAAGATAAGGCCGAGAATAAGTTTAATTTGCATTCTGAACCACTAAATATTACAAATTAGAAGTGGAAATTGAATGTTAAATTGCTGAATTGAAGGAAAAAGCGCTAACCATTCTGCTAACAACCTATTTCCTAACTTTTTAAAAACATTCCAGTTACGAATGGAGATATAATATATTTAAAACTTTATATATAGATTGATAAAATTTATAAACTGCACAAGAGATACTAGTTATATTTTTAAAAAAATCAAAATTTTTTTATCCTGGTATAAGTTAAAGCCAACAATATTCTTGTATTTTCTCAGTGATAGAATAGTATAAAATAATTTATTATACTACTTCAGTGTTTTCAATAGGCATTCGCTGTTATTTTTTTTTTATTTTATTTATTTATTTTTTTTATTTATTGGGACATAAGAATAGGACTTATTTTCATAAAATTAAGTTTATATTTTTAAGAGTCACAAGAAGGAAATCCGAAGAACTCCAAAGTCTCATCCCAGGCTCCCGTATAAGAAGTCAAAGCACATGTATATCTTCCGTTGTTCAAAAACGGCAATGATCAAATACGAGATCATGTTATCAAACTGTGATTTAGCTTCTGGACAAAATTTTAACGTGGCATGTGTATGGACCGACCTCTAAATCACAATCTCAGAAGATCTATGATACTGGATAGCGAACAAGTTTACTGTGAGGATGTTGTAACATTTTAACATCAGCAGCTTAAATTGTCTTTCGAAAGGACTTTTCAGGCATTAGGACATTTTTCACATATTGCTAGGGAGGAAATCTAGAAAACTCTCAAACATCTATTCCAATGGAAGTAACTGCATAAAACAGAAACGCAAAACAATCTCCTTTTGTTCAATAGCAGGCAATGATCAAACACGTTATCTTCCACTTCGGAAAACAAGATCCTACCATTAACCTCAGTAGGCTCAGCTTTTCATTGACACTCTATAGAGGTCAACCTAACTAGTAATTAATGTTGTAAAACATTTAACATCCATCGCATAAATTCCCTTCCAGAAAGATTTTAAAGTATATGGAGTCATGTTTACGTATCACAATGAAAGAAACCTAAAACTTTCATGGCGAGTCTAATGATAGCATAGTGCTTTTCGGTAAAAAAGATCAGCCACTGATGAATAATAAAATTTAAATGATAAGCTTTTCCTTCTTCATGCATGTCTGTCGGGGTGAGAGCTAAGAATTTTCCCGAATTCCTTCTCTTGTTTTACATGAATATGGCCTACTTTCTTTGGAAAGGTACCATACATTGAAAAGGCATTGTCGCATGGAAGACAATTTACGCAGTGGACATAAAAATGCATTGGTTTAGTCATAGGCTATATATTGCGTGGTGTGCCTTCCTCAAAAGATGTTCTTTGGTTTCTGCAAACAACCTCTTTCATTCAACAATTCCTTAAAATGAAATCGGGATTTTCCTCTACGAAATCCGCAATCTCTTTACTAAGTCATTGTAAGCTTAATTGTATATTATTTTTGATACCATGTAGACGATTACCTTAATGTCTAAGGTATTATATGGCCTTTAATAAACAACAAGTAAATGGCTTTCCAGGAAGATTCAATACGATTAAACAACATAAATGCGTTTTTAAAACATATTAAATAAATTTAATGAAGACATCACTTTATAAATACATGCGAATTTAAATTTTAAAATATGTTTAGCGATGTATGTAAAATATGAATTTTTCTTAAAATAATTTCCTGGAATAACTTTAAAACTTCCTAAAATGAAAATTTTTGAAACAAATATAAATAAACAAAACCAACAAAAGTCTAAGTAGAGACTTTGTTTGATTTCTTTTTAAAACTTTGAAATTTGTAACCTATTTTTCTTTTGTCAAACAAGTATTGCCAAAATATGTTTTCATATTATATAAAGTACTAAACATATGCTACCACCGAACCAGAAAAGCCATATCAATTTAAAAATAACAATTGAAATTCCTCTAAAGCACCTCCTGTGAAGTTTCATAAATCTGGAAAAATGTACTAAGATAATCTAACATCAGATAAAATACGAACTTAAATCTCTAGGAAAATATAGTTACTTTAAGAAAAACGCATGTTTGTGACAGATCCAAAATAAAAGAGCTCTTTTTGTGAGTTTAAAGTTGTCATTTAGAAAAAGAAAAAAAGAGAGCTTAGAAAGAAAGCGTATTTACACCCATACCTTCAGTGATACAAAATATCAGCTCATGTTAGGAAAGTAAACAGTGATTCATTGTATAACAGAGTCATTTCTTAAGTCTGAGGCTGAAGTTTACAAGGTTAAGCATAAAAAATATACATATACTTAGAATGCTGGCGTAAAATAAAACTTGTTTATTTTACAATATTTGTAAAGAATTTATAAGAAAATGTTTTTCCAAGTCAGTTTTATTAAAAATAGTTTATAAAATTGTATAGACAATTTTTCTAAAACAAAATAGTTAATACAAACCTTAAATTAAGAGGAAATTAATTATTTTCTTAACTTTGCAAAAATGAACTTCTTATATTTTAATTTCATTAACTATACAAAGAGAAAGTTCTTTCATATATAGAATGCATAAAAAATTAAAAAATTAATATGTTTTTATGTTTACGAATTTATTAAAATATATCAGAAAAATAAAGATCCTAAAATTATTTTAAATACATTAATTTTCAAAATTTTGAGAAGTTTAAAATTCGATAATAATTCCAGAGCTACAGATCAGATTTTAATGTAATTTAGCTTAAATAGAAGTTTAAAAATTAAGATAAAAAATAAAAATATAAATTAAAGATTAAAAATATATTATTCAATATTTATTGTTTAATACATGATCTTATAACACTCTTATTAGAATCAAAAAGCAAAGAATCTGGATAGTTCATCGAGGAAATTGCAATTGCGTTATTTAAAATGTTTAAAATATATTCTGTATTCAAATATGAAATATATATATATAGTGTCTGAAATATATTCTATTGCTTGAGGCCTGTACATTAGGTAGTTCAATCAATATCGCAAAAAATGTCATTTTCTATAAATATTCAATCAAATAAACTATTTGGAAGTGCGTTGTTTAATAAAATGAATAAAAGGCCCAATTTCATCCCCGTGAAACTGAATATAGAGCTAGAATTTTTACATCCTAGTTGTTACGGTTCTCATTTGCGGACAAAAGACATACAGGTACCAAATTGATTGGTCTTATGGATTTCTTGGATTCTCCACTAATTTAATTTCTGGGACACTAAAAGGAAAATAATCGTTTTTTAAAATTCTCCCAATAAAAATACATCGAGATCCCATGATTATGGTAAACCAGGATTCAGTGAAGAGCACAATCGAACATTCTCCACGCTCAAGTTTCTGTCTCTATGAGCTCTGCACCATGTCAAAGACTTTGATCTCGTTATCTTCTGCAAAAAGTAAACAATATTGAAAATAGCCTTTACTCCTGAAATCTTCTGAAAATAATACTTGATTCATTTTAATATGTGGCCGTATAGATGACACCAGAAGCCCGAGAAGCTAAATCAGATCGTTTCAACCTTTTGGTAATGTATATACCGTTTGATTGTCATTCTTGGACAGCCTTCCTAAGACTTTCTTTCCATGGATCCAGTACACTAATATATTTTCAACAGTTTGATAATGAGACTGAGCTTCAAAAATCTAAATTTCAAGATTATGTATAAGAGATTTTAAAAAAGGTCAATCTCATTATCATATAAATATCGTCGTTGATTATTTTTATTCCTTATAACTGATCAATTGATTAATTTGAATGTTGTTATATAAATACGCGAAAAATATGTGGATTTTGAAACTCATTTAAAAAACTTTTAATTTACTAGCTCTAACTACAAATATATATGCATTTACACACTTAACATGATATAAACCTTTTTGCTTCAAAACAAAGATATTTACTATTCAATTCTTTTCAAGAAGTTAGATAAAACGGTTACAGATGCTTAATTCAGAATATACTAATGGTTTAAATATAAACGTATAATTAATCGTTTTATGTTACTATTCTAAGCTGCTTTTATTTGACATTTGATAAAAATATATTTTTATTAAATTTAGTTTGGTGTGATTTTTATTAAATTTTAACTAAATTATAAGTATGAAAGTATTAATAAAAAAGCAAATTTAAGAAGTTAAAAATTTAGTTTTTCAATTTTAAGTTATAAACTAAAAAAGTAAGGGTATCATTCAGTTTATATTTTAAGACGACACTACCAATATTAAATCACAGCAAATATTTTTATCTATAGTTTTATAGATTACAATTGCGAGAATAATTAACCTAGAACTGTAAATTATAAATTATACTGAAGTGTAAAGGATAATATTAAAGAGAATAAAATCTTTAGAGAATATCTTTAGCTAAAGTCATTTTCTTGAAGAGATAATGGAGAAAAACCCAAGAGAGGAAGAAAAAGATTAGATTTTCGAAGTATACTTCGAACATCGAATTTTAAATTTTCAATGGAAAAACTTTCGCAGAAGCTATTACAATAGAGATTTCTTTGTATTGAAAATTCACTTTTTATACGAATACTTTTACACGGAAATTTTTTTAAAGATTTATTATATAAATTTGAATTCATTAGAAAACAAATACTTTAAGATTCTTTGATTTTTGTTGAGAAATATATGTTGAATATTTTATTCATCTTAAAATAAAAGTTAACCTAAAGTAACATAAAATAGTAAGAGTTATCATTTTGGAACCTGCTAAACTGCAAAATGTTTTTCAAAAGTGAATTCTTAATTAATTTAAATATAACAATGTAATCCATAACATATTCATCTCTTTAAACTCAGAGCATAATATGATTATATAAATGATAAAATATCTATAAAAATGTAAGAATTTCAATTTGAGAAAAGTTTATCATTTTTCAAGTTTTATCTAATAAATACACAATAAAAGAGAATATTGTGAATCTATTTTGAATAGGTTTTAAAATAAAAAATTAAACTCAGTCACATAACAGCCCCTACTGGGTCAAAGTCTATTGTGCCCATACTATTTTCATGACCAAGGGTTTTATGGTGCGAAACATATGTTCTGGTTATGTGGTCATCATAATGCAAAAGCCCCAGCGTTTATTTACCAGTGATGCCTTGTACTCAGTTTTATGGGCCCGTTGAAAGGATGAAAGGCTGAAATTTTTAATGTTGCGTAAGCATTTAACTTTGTATACATGAACATTATTTCGCTGTATAACAGATAAACAAGATTCTTCCTTATACATACAAGTATGAAATGTTTAATATAAGATCATTTATATGTTGCGTATAGTGAATGTTTAAACAAATTTTCCAATCTTCATGTTTAAAATTGCAAAAGTGTTTATAAATGTTGATAAACAAAATATGACTAGAATTTAATGCATTAGCTTTTAAAGACTATCAGCATTTTTTGTCACGATATTTTTTAAAAAATAATTCATAATTATTTCTTTTAAAAATTTCTAAGTTCATTTATTTTAAGATAATATGGGTTCACATTAGTAATTTTAACTTAATTTTATTCCATATTTTACAAGATTCAAAATTAATGACTATTTAACTGCAATTAAGTACTTTGAGTATAAAAGAAAATACAATACTTGGCTAAAATAAACTACGAGTGTTAGTCTATACTTGAGGGTGACCCCTTGGTTCTCGCAAAGTTAGTTTCAGTATTTTATTTGGTTTATTAAGTTTGCTTATATTGTCTTCATTGAAATTTCATTATGTTTTGACCGCCTTACCTGTTTACACGGGCGCAAACAGGAATGATGCCAACCAAAAATCGCCAAAGGGGCACCTCAAATAGTTTTACCCCAACGAGGCGACAAACGAGTAAGATTTAAAAATTATTTGACACATATCAGGAACAACATTAATTTCTGGATGTGTCGAATACAAATTATATTAATGCATATTTTTTTCTAATAGGTGTTCTGTGACATGTGATGCAAATTTTAATTATTTATATTCATGATAGCATAATGATAGCCTCAATCATTTTAAAAAACATCGGAATAAACTGGACTTAAATTAGTTTTTATAAAAATACTAAAATTCCTTAAAAATAGGGAAAACAATTTGCTTTTTGTTTCATCAATTCTTTTATTCTTAAGAACACGAAACTAACTAACGTTTCGTAAAATAGTGTATTTGAATGATTTATGATGTTTGTCTTGTTGAATGAAAATTAATTTGAGCAGTAAGCTCATATGAAAAAAGTAATCATATAGAAGTTATCTAAGAAATTCATTTTTATAATGGATCTTGGAATTCTTATCATTAAGATTTAGAAGATCTGTCCAAAGAAAAATTGCATATCATTCTACTTTGTAAAATTTTTTGACTATCAAAATATTTCGCACTAACAAAACAATTGTTAAATCACTTAATATGCTAGCAAACCCTGCTCATTATATACCTTGACAAATTTAACAATATGCAAAGTCATCACATGACTAAGTTTCATTGCTTTATACTTTCTTATTCTAACAATATTTTGAAATCCCAATTCTGATTCATGCTGGAGAAAAGTATTTATGTCTTATAAAATGAAATATTTTTCAATAAAATATCTTTTTGTCCTTCACGCATAAACGTTTTTGTAAACCATTAATTTCTTAGCATCTAGTATAAACCCAATATGTAAGTTTATGATGGTTATTTTTTGTTTAAAAAATAACTAAAGAAAACAGCTTTTGACATTAAAGTGAAGACAAAAGCATCTCAGCAATTTTTCTCAAAGTCTATGCATTTCCATCATTTAATAATGGATTTAATTTCATAACTCTTTCGATGATAACAGTTTGCTGTAGGATACTAAAACATAAATATTACGCACTCTTTTAAATAAATTAAAATCCATAAAATATGTAGATGCCCTAAAAACTTTCCCAACAATTTCATTAACCGCAGTTTTAGATTTTCCTCCCAACAACAAGACTTTCATAACTGAATCAGCTGAAAACATTTATTTTGATATGATTGTTGTATTACTTACATAAAAATATCATTATTTGACTTTGTTGAATTTGAAAGAATAGTTTGTACAGAAAACAAACATTTAATAAAACATTACAAGAAAAATATCTTGCAATAAAACTTATATAATTTCAGGAAAATTTTATATATTTATCTTAAATAAAGCATACTTAAGAAAATAGAGATAAAATACATATTAAAGGGTAAAATCTCAGATGCAGCTTGAACTTTAAAAAAGGCGATTATGAATACATAATATAAAGTAACAGAATCTTTTATTGGTTAAGCAACTTTAAAACCTGACAAAGCAAAATTACAATTTTGTTAAAAAGTTTCTTCGAATCTTGCAAGTAAAAATAAAGATTACTATACGAATAAACTTACAAAAATAAACATATAAAATAAAGAGATCATTCCATATTCAAAACCTAATTTTGAACCAAGATATATTTTAGAACGAAAACTATGCTCACAACAAATTTTATAAAAAGACATTCGGAAAAGTCCTTACACATTTGTCCTAGGATTACTTTGTAGCGTTGCATTTCAGATAGAAAATTTTAAAAATTTAAAATTCGAGTTGCGACTCCTTGAAAACTGGAAAAAGTATTTTCTCTAATCCAGTGAAAGGATTATGTAACATGTATTCCTTTAAAAAGGAAATTTGATCCTTGTTTCAAATATATCAGATTCACAGCTGGGGATAAGAGACGCCAAAAGCAACGAAAAACTTTCCTTTTCTTCAAAGTTATAAGCAGATGTCTAAACAGAAGAAACAACACAGCTCAGCCGAAACTACCGAATTTCAATCGATTGCAAATCTATAGATGGTGACATATCTTAGAGTATAAAAAGTGATGGAAACAATTCAATAAGCTTTATCCTTGTGGTGGGCGAAAGAAAGATGCTTATCGCATTGGTAGTCAACGAAAAAATCTTAGGAAAAAAAAATCTGACAAGCTTAACTTTCGCCATCTATAAGAAGAGCTTTTTATTGATTTGATTTTCCTCCGAAGGCATTTTTTTCTTGGGACAAATCAGAGAATTGGTAGGTGCAAATGACTGGAACGGAAAATAAAGTAAGAGCAATCGAATTACACTTTTATTTCACTGATGTGTTCAGAATTATTTCGCCTTATTAGATTTGTGGAGAAACTCTTTTCCCCAAGTAAATTAAATTATATATAAAAATATATAGAAGTTTACAGGGAAAATCTTTTTGAATAATTTTTCTGTGATTCAATTTTGATGCGATATATAAATAAAAATTCTGATTTAGTTTAATTTCCAGTACAGCTTAATTATAGAAAATTAAATTTAATTGGAAAGTTTACATATAAACATATATAAAATTTTTGTATTTATTTTTATGTATTACCAATGTTTCCTACGAAAATAATGCATGTATTAAGCTTCAAACTTCTGCAAAATTTTGCAATTGTAATTATTTGTAAAAATCACATAATTAATAGTTCATATATATGATTAAAATTTTGATGTTAAAAATTTATTTTAATTATAATAAAAAATAAAAACATTTTATGAAAATTTAGTACAATGAATTTATAATAAATTCTTTGTAGTAGCATTACCCACGTCACACCACCACAAACTCGTTTAAAAGATGACCCACATTCATTCATCATCTCAGAAGAAAAAGGATAAGGAAACACACACACACACAGAGAAGGAAGAACTTTCATGCCCGAACCGGGATTCAAATCCTGTACCAACAACCTAGGAGTACTATCAACGCTAACATCAGCCAGCAATTAACCTCATAAATTAAGTCATTAACTAAACCATAATTATAATAAATTTTTAAAAAAATTTAATTATTGTAACACAATATTTTAAATAACAAATTTTAAATTTTATTTTAAAGAAAACATTTTAAGCCAAAGAAGTCTTTATTTTCTTACAGTTTATCGTTTACACAAATTCCAGGTGTTATTAAAATAATGGAAACTTCTATAAATAAAAATGACACTATATAACGAGTTTCATAATTAAAACTTTTTGTAGTTCGTAATATACAAAACATATCCCCTGGTAATATAAGGTAACTTTTGCGAAACTATAAATTATGTATTTTTTACAAGAGCTTAAAATGTCAGACTTCTAATTTTTAAAGTGGTCAAATTACAAAAACGCGATTAGTGACAGATCGAAAGCTACAACTGTTGAAACATCCCAACTTTTAGGTTTGGTTTGTCACTCAACGGTAATTTTTTCCACAAGAGGGTTAATCAGACCAGGACTAGTTTGATAGGGATTCTAAACTATTAGACATCCAAGCCAACCTAATGTGGGATTTAAATCCATGAACAGTTGAACCGAAGATAAGAGATCTGACTATTCGTATGAAACTCATCTCACAGCTTATATAAGTTTCTAGAGGCATAGTATCTAACATCATGACCGCAAGAAAGCGTATAAAAGCTTATCTTGAAGTCGACTTAAAGAAAGGCTGAGTCTACTTTACTAGCGAGTATTAAAAAGTAACGCATTATCTAGAAATAAAATTGTAATGTGAAAGTGAACGTAGAGCATCTAGAATAAAAAGCATCTATACAGCAATACCAATTATTATACAAAGAAAGAAATTTAAAAAGCAGATTATTTATGGCAAACATCAAGACACTTTTCAAATGTTAAATAATCCAGTCAACAATAAAACTTTGTCGTTTGATAAATGGAAGATAATTTTATGGTTAGACGAACCATATTTCATAGAAAGCGAGAATGAAATTAAACATCATGACCACATAAGTTTCTGAGTGTAATACAATGGCGCAATTAAAATATATTTTACAGGGATCAACAGGAAATTTATTTCGCAGTTAAAAATATAATTTGAAATCTTAAAATTTTAAATAAATAAAAGTTTCAAATAATTAACGAGTAAATATTCCATTTGATATTTAAAAGATAGTTTTAAAATAAAATTTAAAGGAGATTATTCAACAACTACCCTTACAACTGTTCCAACAAAAATAGCATCATAGAAATCTAATAGTTTTTTCTGGGATTATTTATTTTGGATCATACATTTTTGAAAAGAAGATTTAGAATTTTAGAATTCAAGCAAGGCTCTTTCAAAATTGGGAAAAAGTATTATCTCCAATCCATTCAAAGGATTATGTAGCACAGCCTTTAAAAAGGAATTCGAGACTAAATTCAAATTTTCCAAGACTCACGGTTGCGATAAAAATACCGAATGTCAAAAAAAAAAAAAATTTCTTAGAAAATTACATAGCTAGATATATAAACATAAGTTTTTATTTAATCCAAGCTACCAGGCTTCGATCGATCGCAAATCCATGTGATGACATAGCAGAGAAAGTATAAGAAATGAAGGAAACAATTTGGTAGGTTTTATCCTTGTGGCGGTTGAAAAAAGATGCTTATCGAAAAAAAAAAAAAATAGAATAAAAATTCTTATACGTTTAACTTTCCCCATACATATAAATATATTGGCTTTATATCGATTTGTTGATTCCTTTTAAGTCTCTCCTTCCATCAAAATAATGAAACAGTTTGAGTAAACAATGGTAGAAGATTGAAAAATTTATATTGTGTGTGAAAGAAAAAATTATACATTAACTACTAATTGTTGAAAGCTTAAATTTAAAATTGAGATTTTCATTGATTAAATACTATATTAGTAACTAAATTCAAAGAAATAGTAAATTTATGATGAAAAATTGTTTTAAAACACAATTTATTACGGTAGCAAAGAAAAACGTCAACAGAATGATTCATGCAATCATAATATTTCAGGCTGAAAAAAGAATGAACATATTCTTACACTTTAAAATTCTTTATATTTAGGTATTTATGAACACAGATTATTAATTCAGTATGACTTTTTATATTTCTATAACATCTTATCAAAAAGTCAAAAGCCTAAAATGAATGTATACGTATATATGCCTTCTTAGAGGAAATATGGTTTTAACTAAAATAATGAAATACTCTCAAGTCTAACATTTCGGCCAAACATTTATGAGCAAATTGGGTCACAAGGCTTTTGCAATTGTTTATATCTTTTTATAAGAATTTTTATCTGATACATTTCATTAAAAATACAGCTTTCATACACACATTTTAGAAGCGTTTCTTTGTACAAATCTAACTCCTGAAAGATACATGTCGAGTAATAAACTGACACTAAACTATCATTTTAAGCTCTTTATTAAGATTACACGTCACAATTAATATTAGTTTATCGCTTAATAGTCATTTCTTTAACAAATATCCAAACCTGAGGTGCAATTCAAACACACGATTGGTTGAACCGAAAGTAAGAATGCTAACGGCTCGGCTATCAGCATGGTTTCTTAAAATGAGTAACATATTCATATTGGTATAGTTTAATTGATGATTTCAAAGGTAAAAAGATGTGTAATCTAGTTTCAGGTGATTTAGTTAGATAGAGGACATTGAACTGTTTTAGAAAAGAGGAGAACCACAGAATAAATCGAAACATGTATAAATATGTGCAATAATTTTATTTAATTATCTCAATGTCAAATTACTTAGCAAATATAGTTTGTTTTTCACGTTCGAATTTTTTAATTTATACTTTTTATTTCATTCATATATTTTGAATAAAACCAACATTACTTGAATATAATTTAATCTTAAATTTTGCTCATAAATACTAAATTAGAAAATTTTACACCATTCATATTTCTATTAAATGAATTTGAAAAATAGATGTCCATTTTCCATTTCATAAAAAAGGAGCTCGACAGCATAAATTCTAATCTTTAAAATTATTAAATGTACAAAAGTAAAAAAATATCAAATATTTAGTAATGTGTAGACAATATGTTGATGGCAGTTTCGAGAAAAAAACTATCTAAATTTTATTACAATAAGAATTTTGTATACGTTTAAAGTTACGAAAACACCAACAAGGTGCTAAGTACAAGGCATTTAATGGGAAGTTCATTCTATTACGTTTCTTATATACATTAAATTTTTTGACGTATATACTACAAAATCTTGGAGTGCAATATTACACATTAAATTGTTTTCCACGAAATCATGTTAATATATGCCTATCGTAAATTATTTCATGAAGAATTTTCTCTAAAATAATAAGATATTCAAAGTGATAAGAATCATGTTAAGTAACAAATAAAACATATTTTGTAGCTCTCTATAAATTGGAAACTTAAGTAATAAATTTATTTTAATGTTTTTTATGAAAATAAAATAGAATGCTCTTACATTCTTATTGCGAAATTTTAGCATTTAGACCAAAACAATTCTCATTTTTTTATTTTTGTAGCATTGCAATTTAAATGCGCAAACATTTATTTTGGGTACGTGTGCAAAATCCCATCAACTGAAAAATGACGCCAAACACCACATGTTTCGCCAATACCCTCTTAAGCTTAGTTATTTTTAAAAAAATAAAAATTTTATCTAAAACATTAATTTTCACATTTTTAACATATTAACTTTATTTTTTATTCTTATTAAATATGCATATAGAAACAACAGAAGATGCATTCCTGTTGAGGACTGAATTCCTGCACTCTCCTGGTTTATGGGATTTCATACGTGTACACATCTTTTTCTATTATTTATATTGAGAATAATAATTTCTAATCATTTTTCAGGCATCAAATAGAATAAAAAACAAAATTGAAATGCTTATTATAAAGTCAAAATCGATAATTACTGCTTTATTTGATCTTTTCTATCTTTGTAACTCTACAGACAAATCCTCGTTAAGCTAAAAGATTAGGCATGTCTTATAATAAGAGTTTCAACATTCACGTAATGTATTAGCAGAAACTTTTAAAAAGTATGTCTGTTTTCAAGTGTTTTCTATCATAATTTACACATTTTATAAAGGAATATTATTAATTTATTGTATGAAAATATCACTTTTCTAATCAATCAAAGACATAGAAATCCTCCTGTTAATTATTGAGTTTTAAAATCTTTAATCAACGAAGTTATTATAATTACTCATAAAAAAGTAAAATAAGCTAGATAAGTTTAGTCTTCCTAAAACAAATGTCTCAAGATAGTTAAAACTAATAAAATGTTATAAAACATTGCTCTAAAGACGTAGCATTGCTTACTCAGATGAAACAACAGATTTATCCATTGAAAATTCTTTTAATTTGTTCTATGGAAAAGAAATAAAATGGAGTTAGGAAAGACGATTTAACATTTGCGTGCGTTAAGTGGGCATTTTTATGATAATTATATCTCAAATATCTGTCCATCTATAATGATGATATCATAGTTTCAGCATTATTTTATCTTCAACAACAAATTATTGATCTTTTTTTTTACTTTAATATTTTATTACAGAATCAATGTCTAAATATTTTGCTAGCTTCATTAAAGCAAATGAAAATGTTTATTTTAATCTGTAATAAAAACAACAAATGCAGGCTAAAAATCTGCTTTAGAAATTGATTTATCAATATTTTCATTACAAAGGAACTCGCAACTTTTTCGGAATTTTACTAATTGTAGACTAATGATTATTTTACGATGTGGTTATATGTTAGTGTAAAAGAACTAATTATTAGCTAACAACAGATTAATTAACGAAAGATTCAAGAACCATAAAACAATCCTTTGTTTTACAGACGCAGGTAGAGATAGCTGAAATTAATATTGCCTTTTTAATATAAACTATGAGATATGACAGAAAAATATTTGAATTCAATGATAAAATTTAATAATTCGAGAATATTTTATACTTTTTTGTTGCTCAGAAAAAGTATGTAAATTCATGTCTTAGTTTGAATATAACAGTTAGTAGGGTTAACTTTGAGATTAGCGTCTTATTTTTAACAAGAAAACGGAAATAAATGCAGAAAAAAATATAGAATCCCATCTGGGGCACGCTTCCTCGATACATAACGTAGCTCAAACCTATGATCCATGAATAAACAGACTTAGAATTTCAATAAATTTATTTAGAAGAAAAATCTGGAGCAAAACACGCAGCAGGAAAACGGAAGTTTTTCAACCGATTGAATTCATTTTCTTAGCAAGAATTTTTTTCAGTGCGAAAAAGGACGTCCTGAAAATTTGGTAAACACATCTATGCAAAGTGCTCTGGAGTAAAGAGGCATAAGAACAGAAATGTTCGAGTTTAGGAAATCAGTACACGAATATTTTGTTATTCCATACACACGACTTTATCAGTGGTTTCAAAAGATTAAAAAAAACGTAAGAAAAACTTTAATTATTCATATTTTTTGCATAGTTTATGCAAATTTGATTAAAGTTAGAACAAATCGAATATTTCCATTGACTCATACCAGTGTGCTTCTGTGATTTCTGAATACATTATACATTCATATATATACTTTCAACTTTTGTGCCTTGGAGCTTGAAGAATGTTTTTCTTTTAATGCGAAATGGTGCGAGGCTTGGAAATATAAGCGTGAAAGTATGCTTCCCTCTATTTGATTCAAGAGAAAAAAAATCAGATTGAAATTCTTATGCATTGTATTTTTAGCACCAGATGCGTTGTAGCCAATTCAAATAATCTACAACATTTAAAATATTCTTTCCCATGTATGCGCTATACAAAATTTCTAAATAGAAAACATTGGAATTCATCAACATATTCTACTTTATACTTTCCGCTAAAACCAATAGTTCACTCTTGAATAAAAGTTATTAAACTTTGAATATGACTTTTTTAATCCACTTGGAATGCTGTATACCTGTTCAGTAGAACTTGATAGCATATTTACATAAGTTTTATTTCAGAGGTTACTTCAATTTAATTCGATAAAACATTAGGAAATTAATTAGTCATTTAACAGGAAATAGCTTGATACTAAGATTCGAATTCAATTTTAAGGTTTTTACAAATCCAAGGGTGATTTTAAAAAATTTTTCTTATTGTTTTTAGGGTTTAAAAATATACTTCATAGAATATTTTACCAGTATCATTTACTGATAAAATCAAAGCAAACATTAGTTTTATTGAAGATTGAGTAGCAATATTTCAGTTACCACAATGACTAGTAGAATAATATAATAAGTTATTTATTTACTTACATGAATCTCTGAAATTAAAAACAAATAATTTATTACATTTTTCTACTTATCAGTCCATTAATATACTATTCTACCATCTGAAAATACAAGAATTCAGCAAATCTTTTAAGCTAGTCAAACGCATTTTTGTCACGCTAGTCATTTCATTCATTAAAGAGAGTCATTTTTGATAAATTTAAACATACTGTGATGGACAAAAGAACTATAAGAGAAATTTATTATTGAATAAAACAATGTTGTCTTGGTACTATTTTTAACAGATTCAAATTTTTAGATCACAATTTAATCACATCACACATAAGGACAATTTTAAGGGAAAATGATAGAACGTTAATAATGTGTAATCACCCAAAATTTTGAGTGAAATCACACCAACCAATGTGAATGCATTGGTGTTGAATGGGTGCCTGATATGAATTGGTGGAATAAAGATCCATGACTTTTGTATTTCATTGATTGATATTCGGATGAATGCTAGTTGTGAATGACGCTGTAGGTAACGTCCAGTAATTTCTTATAGGTATTCAATTGGAGAAAGAACAAGTGATCTGTAGACTAAGACAATATGCAAATTTTCTGTTTATCTCGTGGAAGGGATAACGGCAGTGGCTACTTCTGAACAATGGCTACTTTAGGAAAAAAACCCTTTAAACTCTGTTCAAGAATGACATCACAGTATATTGAATCACAATATTGATGTATAAATGTATAATGACTGTAAGTGAAATAGTCACCAAAATGGTCCTGCTGTCATAGAAAATTTTATCCCAAATTATAATTTTAGGTATAGGCCTAAAGTACCACTGACGCTTTCATCAAGTATTCTACCAACCCATGGTTGTAAGTGGAACCAAGACAGAACTGAATTTAATCAGAAAACACAACAGATCTTGCCTCTCTTCTCCAATTAGCTCTATCTTAACATAACTGCCGTCGCACTTGGAAGAGATTAGAAGTCAGAATACACCATCTATATATAATACCTTGATAAAAAGGCTTTTAAAGGTAAACAAATAGTAATAGTTCGCTGTGACCCTGGTGACAATTGAAAATCAAATTCCCAGCTGCAGATGTTGTACGATATTCCGTAGACAGATGCCAAACACTATCTTCCATCTTAGTAGTTCCGCGTGATCACGCGCGCCCGTCCAGAACTTGTCCACAACAATTCTGTGCGATCAATTATGCACAGGGAATGCATTTTGTAAATTCCTTCAGCAATATCAAAGTAAAATAGGCATTTTCAAATAACCCGGTGTATGATCTCGTTCAAACTAAATGAACTATTTTTTTTTTTTTTTTTTTTTTTTTTTTTTTTTTTTTTTTGCGAAATACTCTTAACATAAAAATTAAACGTCACAATAAATAACATTCGCGAACTTTACAAGGTATATTTAAAATAAACCTAATTGGCGTCTCCATAGCAAAGTACTTGGCGCAACTTGCTCATAATTTGAATAGACGTAATCTCTCACGGGTATAAAATTTCATTTATGTATCACAACTCCTTCCTGATGTTCCGTTAATGTATATAACCACTTAAATAATTTAAATTATTAGTCGCAATTTAAAATAAATGTTCTTTTCAAAATAATAATATAATAAATGCCATGAGTGTTTGGTTGTATGCTCCCAAAACGATTATATCACAATTCCAAAAAAGGCAATTTGTTCAATCTAACCCCATAAACAATATAAATTATAATTGTGTCATAGACGCTAGATAGTCAAAGACAGACAAACTAGCTATTCAAAAACTTGCATTTTAAGCTTGCATGTTTGAGTAATCAGCATTTCTTTTTTTTCTCTAGACTTATTACATTTAAACAATAATCTGCTATTCAACACATTTATGTGTGCATATATATCAATGTAAGATATTTCATAATTATATTGAACTATATATATGCTGCTAATCACTTCAATTCTTTAGAATTTACTTTTTCTTAAAAAAAAAAAACAACACGAAACAACAAAACTGATATATTTGCAACTCTATAGAACGGGCCGACAAATGCGAACAGATATTTTCAACACTTGGAAAAGAGACAAAAATATGACAAAGTATCAACACAAAAATACATCTAGCGAGTCACGTATCACATCATGTTGTATCGAAATATAAACGTGACGCGTCTAAAAATAAATCGTAAAG